>VDFB02139358.1:0-55772 GCA_007258455.2 Sequoia sempervirens | reverse complement strand
TCTTTACCAGCCTCTCCCACTCTCCCACCCTTCCACACTCTCTCCCACTCCCACCCTCTCTCCCACCCTTCCACACTCTCTCCCACTCCCACCCTCTCTCCCACTCCAACCCATAAGCATAAATACATACATATTGGAATACATACATGCATGCATACATACATACATACATACATGACACACCAGCATACATATACATACAAACATATGAACAAACATTCAAAAAAATAGCATTTAACTAAAGGATTAAATAACGCGAACACGATATTTGTTGCTAGAAATGTTCCATGGAGAAGGAAAAAGTGAAAACTAATAAATAACTCACTTGTGTTATAGCGCGCTTTAGGAATCCCTGAGCCTTAGCTTTGGTATTTTTGTTGGAATACCAACCCAAAGGTTTGGAGGGCATTCCCAACGACTAGAGACATGTTTTTTTGCAAATTCTACAATTTTTCACATAATCGGGTTCGTGCTCACTGTCAGGATTGCATTTGGTTCAATATCGACAAAATCGAACACATGGGTAATGTTAAGTTCTCTCTTAGCTTTCCAACGATATAATTTTTTTCACTTTCTGACAATGTTAGTACTTTCATCCATAATTTCTTTTGTTTGTATATCTATTTTTTATCAAAAAGCAGTGTTTGTTTTTTTTTTGTTATAAATTAAGCGTTCATCAAAATTTCAAATAAATTACATTTTTAGAAACTAGACTCCATTCTACAAATTTTAAAAAATAAAAATTTAAAAAATTCTATTACTTTCCAAAATTTGTAGGGGGAGCATGGCCAAAATTCTGCTTTTTACAAAGTTCCCACTTAGAAAATTAGTAAAAAATCAAATATTCATTAAAAAATTATTAGAAAAATTGTGCATCAACTAGATGTTGTTAGCTAACTTCTGACTGTAGTGATTTTAAAAATACTAAAAAAAATTTCAGCATGCTCAGGTCGTACAAGAGTTGCTATGTTATGTTTTTCTGACAAAAACAACACCAATTTGTGTACATCCCTCTGTTGAACCCCTTAATCTCAACCATTTTAAAAATAAATTAGTAGTTTAGAAAGTAGACTCAAAACATTTCGATTCTTGTTTTTGTTCCATCTCAAAAAATTTGAGTGTAACTATCCTCAATTTCACGTCCAAGGTCAGCATTTCCTGATTTCAGAAAAAAAAAAGTTACCACTTAAGCCCCCTTTTTGGGAACCATCTTGGTGCACTTACCCATATGTTTCATTCTAATAGAGACTTGGAAATTTTCTAGTGAATATTATTCATTTGGTATGGGAACTGTTTTATTCAAAATAATCAGGTTTAATTCTCCTATAGCTTGTAATGCTTATCTGAAGGTCATTGTATCTGCACAACCATTGAGATAATATAACAACCCAATGTTATAGAAAGGTTTCAAAAGAATGAGATCTACCTAGTGAAAAGAAAAATCTAGTAAATAGATATAATGAAAAGGGTTCTTATGTCTAAAAAATTAGTTGTTGCCAAGAATAATTGTGAACTAATTTTTTTTGAAGAATCCATGGAAAATCTTGTGAAAGATGGATAGGGTAGATATAAATTTTTTGTAGCTAGCTAAATTATTATGCACTGGAATCAACATTTTTTGTTACAAAAAACCATTTATATCTCACAAAACTCATACCGAGCTCTTTAAAATTGTTAGGAGAAAATTAAGAGAGATGTCACTAAACAAACTAGGTCGTAGAGCAAGATAATGCATATGAAATAAATACAATTGATCATGCAATGGAATGGATAAGTAATTCAAAGGAGAAATCAAATGCTTCCTTGGTTGAAGTGGACAAGGGACCTTTCTTGTATTATCATGTCTCAAGGGACCTAGGAAAAATTTTGAGTTGAGTTTTCCAATTTCAAGGAAAGGCAGAGCCTTGTGTTCATTGAGCCAAGTCTAATGTGTGCTAGTATTGCTTACACAAGGTTCAAGTGAAGATTATGCACACTAAGAGGGTCTATGTCATATAAAAAGTGGGGCTGGTAGGTGTCTTTGTTTACTTAGCCCCCTTTTTAAGCTTAAGTGAATTTTTTAATTGGTTTTTAAATCTTTTATGTTAACCTAGGCACAATTTTATGATGTTATTACTAATTTTCAAGTGTGAGGTAGATATTTCACATAGATTAACTATTACCAAAGTATTTAGTGTCCAAAAAGAGGTAGAATCTTCATTAACTTATCCTTTCTTTTGAATGCTAATCATAATTTTGGAATGATGATGCCAAGGGGAACTTCTCTATGACTTAGCCCAAGTGGAACTTTAAGGAGACTTAAACCTTTTAACAATGCAAGATAGATATCTACATCGATTCTACCAGTGGAGAAATTTTCAAGGATTAACCATCTTGCAAGGAGAAAATATGAACTGAATTGAAAAAGAAAATATTTCAAGATAACTTCTTGTTGTCTGTTGTTTGATACTCTAATTATTCTTATTCTTCCCTCTTTTTTTTCATCTTGCTTCTTTGATGTCCGCTCTTTATCTTTTCTCTTTGTTGTTCTAGAGAATGAGGGGAATAAAGAATATCTCACCTTTTACATATATATAGCTTCATTAATTTGTCCCAAATCTAACCCCTTAAAAAGCTAGGTTGGCCATGCTTAAGAAAATATAATTTTTAATGCATAAATTTGTTAGGTGTGTAACACTAGATGTAGAGATTTTTTTACTAGGATCCCTTTTTGGCATATACATTTTTTTATCTGTCATTTTTTATTGTCTAAATTTGATGCTAATTTTACAACTATTTCATAACTTATCTTGATAATCAAGGTTCAAAATTGTTATACAAATTTCACCAAAAGAGCAATACATCACTAATATGGACTATCAAAACCTAATGTTCCTATGTAAAAGACTTTTACCAACTTCTACATAATTCATAGGTCTAAAAAATCTAATTTGTTGATAGTATTATATTTCTCATAAGTAGCAATTGTGTGTAGTGACATGCAATAATGAGTTGATAGGTGGAAGGGAAGCAAAAATGGTAGGGATGTGTACAGACATAGGAGGAATTAGAGAGGTGCATGCTAAGAACAATCTCAGAGAGAGAATAGGATACTTAAATATCTACACGTAGGTAATGATAAGCTGTATTTTAAGTGTTATATGAAACATTGATGACACCATTGTTCACAGTGGTGAACAATGTATTTCCCCTATGTGCAGATATGTATGTATGTCATAGTATATGAAAGAAACATTGATACATACTAATCCCTATGTTTATTGTATTGGGACATTCTTGGAATGATAAGTTGTATCTTAAGTGTTATATGGAACATTATTGCTACCTTTGATTGCAACGATGGTCAATGTATGTTCTTCATTTGTTGTTTTGAAGGAACATAGACTGTAAGCTAATGGAAGTCAGTATACATCCAAGAAAAATAAGGTATGTAATATCCAAGCATAGTAATGTGTGAGAAAGATCAAGTTACCACATCTAAAAATCCTCATGGCATCATTAATAACTGTTTTATAGTACCATTATGCTAAGACAGTAGGGCATAGATAAGCTTGAGATACATGTACATTAGCTCAAAAGGATAATAGAATTATGTGAAAGCTTAGAATATTATTGGTTTGGAATAGGACATACAAATGCCAAATAAGTATATTTACATAATTGATGCACAACAATAGCAATAAAGCGATAATTGTATCCACACAATTCTATTGATGTTAATAAAAAAGTAGATTGATAAAAAAAATTAAACTATATTTTTTATTTTATTTCTAAATCTACCTTTACTTGTGATCGGAATATATCTTGAGAGATTAATGTTGCATAAAATTATTTATTTCACCATTGTGACCGATTTTGTAGTCACTATGATTATTTTCAAAGGTCATTTATGATTTCAAAAGTAAACAAATTTAGGATTATAACAAAAAGTGAAACCATTATCAATTCATTCCTTAATGGTCAAATATTTTAATAGTTGAGACTCCTCAAAACCAAAAATAAGAGTAGTCGAGAGAGCCCGAGGGGAAAGCCTTGCAGCAAGGCTAAATTCATAGATGATCTAATGTCGTGAAAAATTCCACATAACTCATCAAAATAAGTTGAGATGAAAGATAATTGACTAAGACATTACTATTTTATGTGAAACATGATTGTTTGGCTTGAGCATGTTTTACAAAAAATCAAAGGAAAATGTGAAGTTTAGTGCGATGAACATGTGTCAATGGTAGACAATATCAAAATTATAAAATATAAAGAGTTGTATAAGGGTATGTGCAGGATCATCATGGGCCAAAAAGTGGTGATATGATGGGTATGTGTAGGGTATGTGGTTGACGACTTTTTTTTAATCCAAAATTGATGAAATGAAAAGGGTTTTTAAAGGAGATCCTCAGCTTTCCACCAATATAAATTATGCTTTACTTTGAATTTAATAAATAATTATTATTCATATTCTATTTGAATTACGACTAAAGTCCTAATTGATAGGTTGATTGCAAAACATCTATAACTTTCAAATGAAATCACATTTTTGGAATCCAAAACATGCATCACATTCTATGCTTTTCATACTATAGGATTAAAAAACAAATGAATTTCATTAAGTTTTGACCAAGTTAAGGTGGTCAGATATACGAGTTTGTATATTTTTTAAACGTTCTAATTAAAAATTCATAATTAATTATTTACTTGGAAAAAAATTACAAACAAATATGCATCACATTGGGACATGAGTCCTCTACTTATATCTAAAATCTTATAAAAAAATATTTTCATTTTATTGTGGTTAGGGTGGTCAAACAGACACCTACTTCTTATTTTTTCCCTAAAATTTAAGTACTACTACATTGAAATTTCAAAATTTCACCAAATAATTAAAAACAAAAAAAAAGCCTAGAACTTTAGAAACAAATTCAATTTTCTATAGATTCTATTCTTACATATTTTTGAAATAATATAGATAACTTATTCAAATTTTTACATCAAGTTTACTAACTCTGATTTTTTAGAATTTTTTGCCACTTAAGGGCTTGTTTTTTCCATGATGATCCTACACATACCCATAATTTATAATACATAATATGCAATGGACCTGAAATAAAAGGGATCAAATAAATAAGATGTAGGAATACCTTGTGCACACAACGGGATGCAGTATGGACACAAGAAAGAATGCCTGCTCTCCACCCTACAATATTGGGTCAGGGAGCCTCATGGGATCTCACTAAACCCTTGAGAAAGAAGATACATTGTCCACCACTTTGATCAATGGTGAAAGCAATGTTTCAACACCTGAGAATTTTCTCAAGTTGAAATCAATGTTATACATTTTTAAAAATATATAGGTGTATCATTTATGACAAAGAGTTTGAGATGTAGTTATGAAATAAGAGATGGAATATAGGACATATAAGCTTACCTTGTATATAAATAGAATGTAGTTGCAACTCATACACCATGCGGAAAATGCAATTGTAAATCTATTTGGCATTTGGATATTTGTTGTTATAGCTGAGAACATTTACAATCTAAAATGGTTTGACTGAGATATAGTTACACATAAGTAAAATATGAAGTTTAGTGTGGTGAACATGTTTCATTGGTAGACAATATCTAAATTAGCAAATATAAATAGTTTTATAATCTATAACAAATAATATGTAATGCATCAGTAATAGAAGAGATCAAATAAAGAAGATGAAATCATACCATGTGCACAGAACAAAAATCACTATGTTTACGATTACATATTGCATATAAAAATGACAAGGAAGTGAAATTAGAAATGGTGGAAATTCTATATGCATTGAAATGAAGAAGAAAAGGAGAAGCATTGTAGTTACTGTAAAGAATAGATACATTTCATCATGATGGAAATGCACTATATTTGTTAGCATCTAATCTGGAGTATCTAGCAAAAGAAAAAGGTGGATTTATGTGTATTTGTGGAGAACCTAGTTCAAGTGAAGAAATTGGTGTTACACCTTGTTTAGATAAGGTGTAACACCAATTTCTTCACTTCAACTAGGTTCTTTAGGAGAATTGGGTTCTCCACCATACCATATTACATTATGGACCAGTGAGGGATCCTAATAAGGCCTCGAGGAAAAACATAAATTGTCTAGTACTATTATCAATGCTGAGATCAATGTTTAAATTATGAAATATAAAGAGTTCTATAATTTATAATAAATAATATGCAATGGACCTGTAATATAAGGGATCAAATAAATAAGACGTAGGCATACCTTATGCACACAATGGGATGTAGTATGAACACAAGAAAAGAAGTCCTGCTCTCCACCCCACCATATTGGGTTATGGATCCTCATGGGCTCTCACCAAATCCCTGAGCAAGAAGATACATTTTCCACCACTTTGATCAATGGTGAAAGCAATATTTCAACACTTGAGAATTTTCTTGAGTTTAAATCAATGTTATACATTTTTTTAAAAATATACAGTAGTATCATTTATGACAAAGAATTTGATTAGCAGTTGTGAAATAAGAGATGGAATATAGGACATATAGCCCTACCTTGTATATAAATAGAATGTAGTTGTAGATCATACACCATGTGAAACATGCAATTGTAAATCTATTTTGCATTGTGGAGGTCTGTTGTTATAGCTGAGAACATTTACCATCTAAAACGGTTTGACTCAGATATAGTTACACACAAGTAAAATATAACGTTTAGTGTGGTGAACATGTTTCATTGGTAGACAATGTCGAAATTAGAAAATATAAAAAGTTCTATGGGTATGTGTAGGATCATCATGGAAAAAAAAGGCCCTTAAGTGGAAAAAAATTTAGAAAAATCAAAGTTAGGCAACTTGACATAAAAATTTGAATAAGTTATCTATATTATTTCAAAAATATGTAACAATAGAATATGTAGAAAATTGAATGCAGTTTCTAAACTACTAGTTTTGTTTAAAAAAAGAAATCTATTTGGTGAAAATTTGAAATTTCAATGCATTAGTACTTAAATTTTAGGGAAAAAATAAGTAGGTGTCTGTCTGACCACCCTAACCACAATAAAATGATTGTATTTTTTTAAAATATTTTAGATATAAGTAGAGGACTCATGTATCGATGTGATGCATATTTGTTTGTAATTTTTTTCCAAGTAAATAATTAATTATGAATTTTTTATTACAACTTTTAAAAAATATAAAAACCTTGTATGTCTGACCACCTTAACTTTGTCAAAAGTTCATGAAATAATTTTTTTCTTTTTTTAATCCTATAGTATGTGAATCATAGAATGTGATGCATATTTTGGATTCAAGAAAAATGATACCATTTGAAAGCTATAGATTTTTTTCAATCAGTCTATCAATCAAGACTTTACTCATATTTTGAATATAAAATGAATAATAATTACTTATTAAATTCAAATTAAAGAATAATTTATATTGTTGGAAAGCTGAGAATCTCCTTTAAAAACCCTTTTCATTTCATTAATTTTGGGAAAAAATAAAGTCGTCAGCCACATTCCCATCATATTGCCACTTTTTGGCCCACCATGATCCTGTACATACCCCTATAATCTATAACAGATAATATGTAATGCATTGGTAATAAAAGAGATCAAATAAAGAAGATGCATTTATACCATGTGCACAGAGTGAAAATCACTATGTTTATGATTACATCTCACATATAAAAATGACAAGGAAGTGAAATTAGAAACATTGGAAATTCTATATGCATTGAAATGAAGAGGCAAAGGAGAAGCATTGTAGTTACCGTAAAGAATAGAGACATTTCATCATGATGGCCCTGCACTATATTTGTTAGCATGTAATCTGGAGTATCTAGCAAAAGAGAAAGGTGGATCTATGTGTATTCGTGGAGAACCCAGTCCAAATGAAGAACCCAGTTCAAGTGAAGAAATTGGTGTTACACCTTGTTTAGATAAGGTGTAACACCAATTTCTTCACTTTTAATAGGTTCTTCAGGTGAATTAGGTTCTCTGCCATACCATATTACATCATGGACCAGTGAGGGCTCCCAACAAAGCCTCGAGGAAAAACATAATTTTTATAGCACTATAATCAATGCTGAGATCAATGTTTAAATTAGGAAACATAAAAAGGTCGATAATTAATAATAAATAATATGCAATGGACCTGCAATAGAAGGGATCAAATAAATAAGATGTAGGCATACCTTATGCACACAATGGGTTGCAGTATGGACACAGGAAAAGAACGCCTACTCTCCACCCCACCATATTGGGTCATGGAGCCTCATGGTCTCTTACCAAACCCCTAAGCAAGAAGATACATTGTCCTCCACTTTGATCAATGGTGAAAGCAATGTTTTAGCACCTAAGAATTTTCTTGAGTTAAAATCAATGTTATGCATTTTAATTTTTTTTATAGTTGTATCATTTATGACAAAGAATTTGATTAGTAGTTGTGAAATAAGAGATGTAATATAGGACATATAGCCTTACCTTGTATATAAATAGTATGTAGTTGCAACTTGTACACCATTCCAAATATGCAATTGTAAAGCTATTTGGCATTGTGGAGATTTGTGGTTATAGCTGAGAATGTTTGTAATCTAAAATAGTTTGACTCAGATATAGTTACACACATGGAAAATGTGAAGTTTATTGTGGCGAACATGTTTCATTGGTAGACAATATCTAAATTAGAAAATATACATAGTTCTATAATTTATAACAAATAATATGTAATGCATCAACAATAGAAGAGATCAAATAAAAAAAATGCAACCATACCTTGTGCACAAAGTGGAAACCACTATGTTTATGATTACATCTCACATATAAAAAATGAAAAGGAAGCAAAATTAGAAATGGTGGAGATTCTATATGCATTGAAATGAAGAGGAAAAGGAGAAGCACTGTAGTTGTTGTAAAGAATAGAGACATTTCATCATGATGGAAATGTATTGTATTTGTTGGCATGTATTCTAGAGTCTCTAGCAAGAGAGAAAGGAAAATGTATGTGTATTTGTGGAGAATCTAGTTCAAATGAAGAACCCTATTCAAGTGAAGAAATTGGTGTTGCACCTTGTTTAGATAATGTGTAACACCAATTTCCTCACTTCAACTAGGTTCTCCACCATACTATTGTGTTGTCACATAACACACCCCAAGACTAAAAGACTTGGGGACCCAAGTGTAAAATAACTCTTATGCCAAGAGCTAGAAAATTGAAAGATCGCCAGAAGTGGAAAGCAAAGAGAAATATTTAATCAAAGAGTACTTCGTAATGTAAGTGTTTTGAGTATCGAGTACTAGGAAGCATAAATGTTTGAAAAGGAAATAGGTAATGTGAGTTTGAATGGAAGGCTCGAGTCCAATGTTTGGAGTTCAGTAAGATGGAAGTCTAATGAAATGAAAGTCTGGGAAAGTTCATGGGTAAAGCTGAATACCGGGTACTAGGTACTAGGTTGCAGGGTGATGTAAATTTTTTAAAGTTTTGAAGTTATCTAATGATCCTGATAGTTCAGTGATCCAATATAATCATATGAGGATTTATCATATGCTAGAAAGTATGTTATTTATGAGATTTTTGTACTAAAATTCGAATAATGGTTTTATGTACATGAGATTTTATAAATGTTTTCTTTGTTTAAAAGGGATTTAATGTGTGGAATTTGTGATTGTAGGACATACAAACCTATTGTGATGAAAATTTTGTGTATAGATGATTAGGAAAATTGTATTTGTGAACAAGTTTGATGATGTTTCTAGGTTCAATGATGCACTTTAGAAGCTCATATTGTTTTATAGATCATTGCAAAGATGTGCTAGATGCCATAATCTTGGGACATTGGAGTTCAAGCATGTAGTGGAGCAGTGTACTTATTCCAAGAATAGCTCATTCCTAGAATGTTCAAATTGAGGGTGGACCTAAGATATAGGAACAATACTTCGACTTGATCACTTCAATTTTGTGGGAAGTTCCTATTTTTTTTTTAGGGGATTTGCTTGGTTCAAAGGAAGAACCCTAAGGGTATGTGCAGGGTCATGATGGGCCAAAAAGTGGCAATATGATGGGTATGTGGCTGACCACTTTTTTTTTACCCAAAATTGATGAAACAAAAAAGGTTTTTAAAAGATATTCTTAGCTTTCCACCAATACAAAGTATGCTTTACTTTTAATTTATTAAATAATTATTATTCATTTTCTATTTGAATTACGACTAAAGTCTTGATTAATATGCTGATTGAAAAACATCTATATCTTTCAAACAATATCACATTTTTTAAACCTGAAACATGTGTCACATTCAATACTTCACATACTATAGGATTAAAAAAATGAATTGAATTTAATGAAGTTTTGACCAAGTTAAGGTCATCAGGCATATGAGTTTTTATATTTTTAAAAATTTGTAATAAAAAAATCATAATTAATTATTTACTTGTAAAAAAATTACGAAAAAATATGCATCACATCAGGACGAGTCCTCTACTTATCTAAAATATTATAAAAATATATTATCATTTTATTGTGGTTAGGGTGGTCAGACAGACACCTACTTCTTATTTTTTCCAAATTTAAGTACTACTACATTGAAATTTAAAATTTTCACCAAATAGATTTTAAAAAATAAAAAATAAACATTGTAGTTTAGAAATTACAGTCAATTTTTTATAGATTCTATTCTTACATATTTTTGAAATAATATAGATAACTTATTCAAATTTTTATGTCAAGTTTCCTAACTCTAATTTTTCTAACTTTTTTTGCCACTTAAGGGCCTATTTTTTCCATGGTGATCTTGCACATACCCCTAATAATTAAAGATTAATACCCGAAGAGCATCAATGAGTAATTAGAGTTGACTTCCATTGAATTTGATTACAATTCTCCTATTGGTCACTACATTCCATGTGCCTTTGTGTGATTGGTCCCTTGGATTCCCTCTCATGTATTTGTCTTATCCTATCTAAGCCTTGTGTTCTATAAAAGGCTAGAGGATCCTTTTTTTTGTTTTAAGTTCATAATTTATGGATGTTGGAGGAGCATAAAAAAATTTAGGTTTTTTTTCTTTTTTTCTATTTTCCGAATCATTTCAGCATAAAAATTTGTATGCACATAGACATTGATTAATACCAAAGCCAATTAGATAGCTACCTATCTCATGAATCTTTTATAGTTGGTTTTCTTAGTTTAGCTAAACAAGACTATATACTATGCCATTTAAGGGTGCATACAGAACCTACTTGGTTTCCATAAATGAAACCCTTTCTTTAAAAGCTCGCACCATTTTATATGTAGTTGTGAAGCAATATAGTGAAGTATAAAGTGATTTCTTGTATTTTAGTTGATTCTTTTAGGCATGCATGGAGAATAACCGAGAGAAACTTTTAATTTTTAGTATTGTTTATGCTTTATTCTAGATTACATGTTTAAATTCTTGAAAATGTTCTAAAATTAAATGAATGGATGGAGTTTTATTGAAAATCTTTTGTTTACTATGAAATTGCTAAATGCTTAATGCTAAATCTACTTAAGTGATAGCAAAGAATTTTTTATTTTCATGAAATATCATTGAAAATATTTTGATTTAATGATGCTTTTCTTTATGATCCAATTAAAAACTCATTTCCTAAAATATTTTATTTTAAACAATCATGGTCCCTTTGAGATTAACAACAATATCACACAAAACCCGAGAGTGACCCTAGTGCAATCATGACCTAGTTATCGGAGACTTGGGATTGAACTGAAGCCAATCTTTTCTTGTTAAAGAAAAATTCCCCTTTAGGTTGTCTTTGTTCCATTTCTTTCAAGAATGATAGGCTCTTTGTAGTCTTGTCTGCAAAGAATTTATTTTCCCTATTTGCTACGAGTAAAATCATCATCAACAAGAACTAGCACTAGAAGGAGGGCCATCTTTAAATTTTTTAAGCCTTATTCTTTTTAAATCAAAGGGCTATACTTTGAATTATTAGTCTTAAGTTTGGGGATAAGCTTGTAAAGTGAAATTGAGTGCAAACTGGCTTTTCAGTATAGACTTAGATGGAAAAATTTAGAATTTTTTCAACCAAAAAATACATTCTTTGAGTTTATTCACTTTTGGTAAGGTCACCAAGTGAAGAATTCATGATACAACTGATCACGGTGAGCTTGAATGTGATTTTTTTTGAACTAGGGTAAGTTTGGCCATAAGTAAAGTAATTTTGCTAACAAAAGAACTTCTAACTACTAAAAGAAAGGAATTGTTAATGAGAAAAATGTTTAACACTAGTGGAATTGGAAATACTAAAAAACTAATTGATACATCAAAATAGTGGGAAAACTACAATTATTATAAAGAAAATCCTAACATTTTGCAAGAAAATAAGTGAGAATGTCGAGATTTAGAGACATTACATAAAAAATGAGGAAACAAAATTGATGAATCATCATTCTCCTTATACGTGGAAAATGTAGATAACAAGGATTGAGAAAATTGAGTGGGAAATGCATGTATTTTGCTGCAAGTTGAATAGTCACAAGTTATAAAAGGAAATTTTTCTGATTTTATACAAGATGCAAAGTATAAAACTTTTAATTTTTCTCTCTTTGATAACAATATAATTCGTATTCTGAAGATTCTCCTAATTTTGAGGACTCTAGTGCAAATAATAATTCTTCCTATGTTGTCCCATCGATAGACAGAGATGTTAGAACTAGGTCCCCTAGAGCCTCTGACCCTGCTAAAAGTTGCTTCAATCTTGATAGGGAACCTTCTGCTGATTTTTTGAGCATAGCTAGGAGTAATGTTGTGGACCATTTCAAAATGTCAAAATGGGTCTTTCATGAAATTAATGACCTAAAAATAAAAAACTGCGCACTCCAGAGTAAATTGGAAAAAGTGGGAGCTAAGGTTTCTGCATTATGCAAGAAGGATGAAAAGCATAATGAGAACACTACTAGTAAAGAGATCCAGGACAATGCGGGTAAGGATAGAAGGATAGAAATTGACTTTGAAAAAATAAAAAAATGTTGTGAAGATAATTATTGAACAAAATAACAGAATGGAAAGACATAATGCTATCATTATCAACGCAATGACTGAAAAACTGGATAAAGCTCAAGAGGGGTCCTTTGTTGTTGATTTGGAAGAGGTGAAAGATAAAAACTAGGAAGAGGACATTGGGATTTCGAAGAGAAGGAGGGCTAATCTAAAAAGGAAGGCACCCCCCATGCCACATATGATTCAATTCGAAGAAGGGTGTCCAGGATATGCAGTATCTGGAGGCCGAGACTAAGATTGTTCTAAAGACTATGGATTAGTTGTTGTTGGTTTTTTGGTGTGTGTTTCTGCTGGCTCTTTGATTGTCCTTCCTGGCTTTTCTTGACTGGCTACTGTTCATTCAGGTTTTCTCTTTTATTGTAGCCTGTTTAATTCATTGGACTTTTTTTTCCTTTTCTATCTTTTGTTGTAAACTTTGTGGTTTTGGGTCCCTGTAAAACCCATTTTTTCCTTTATCAGAAACAATATAAATGTTGATATATCTTGGTCTAACAAAATGCAAAGTGAAGACAGGACCGAAGACATGAAGATTTTCAAAGGAGGAGAAAGTAGAGAAATAGACACAGTTGTTCATAGAAATGGACCATGGCTAGAGGAAGGTAGAGTATGGTTGCATCAAACAAAGTGTGTGCAATCGATCTTTAATGAGATCATTTTCATACATATGAGCCAAGTCATTGGTAAGTACACTTTTGAATTTATGATTACTAAACATATAAAATTTAAGATAATTCATTATTACAGTAGAACATTTGAAATTTTTCTAAATGAATTTAAAGATAAACCTGTTGTAATTCGTACCAAAACTATAAAAGAAATATTAACAAAAATTGAAATAAGCTTCTTCATTAGAGTTAATCTTTTAATATACTAGAGTTAGGGTAGTTAGGGTTAGTTATCTTTTTGTAGGGTTCTATTTTTTTTTGTTTTTGAACCAAATATTTTAGTGGATTAGGAATGCTATGTCTCTTTTGCTCAATTAGGGTCTTTCACCTAATGAAAAGAGATAGATCCCACACCCTAAATCTAAGTGGTTCACTCAATCTAATGTATGCATGATGAAATTATGACTAAATGTAATTATCTAGATGTATTTAATTGATAAAATTGATTGATTAGGAATGTAAAACTATTGAAATGCAACTTGTTTGAAAACACATTGTGTAATGCAAAACACTTCGAAATGTGAACAAAACTGAACAAAAATGGATGAAACTAAAAGTGTGCACCTAAGATATAGATGGAGACTGGAAATTACTTTTGGAATGCTGCTAATGCTGATTTTTAGGCCTAGTGGGATCCATTCACCATTGTTGGTGAATTAGTCCCAGTTTTGTAAAACTATTATGAAGCCCGTTTCAAACAAATGAGTGTCCAAAAATGGGCCTAGAAGTGGGACTCATTCACCACCCATGCATAATGAGTCCACTTTTGAATTTTTGAATATTTAAAGGTGGAAACAACAACCTTTGATCTGCACTTTCTACTTCTCTAGGTGTCCAGTTCTGAAACTATGGGATTCAGGCCTGAAAGACATTTTTGGTGGGTATTTTGACCTATCAAATGAAGAGATGTCTTGAATAGCTTTGCAATGCAATCCTTAATGGTTTCTAAGCCTCCAAGATGTCTAAATCTACAAACACACAAGAAGAGAAAGAGAATTGTTGGATGTTAGGGAATGGAGGTTTTCCTTGGTCAAACCCCTTTAAGGTAATTAGACCAAAATAGAGAAAGAATGTAATGAATCTTGCAATAATGGATTCAATACATTTCCATGAAGATTAATCTTGAATTTCTGCAGCAAAACATGAAGAATGTTCCCTTAAATGTCTTAGGAAGCAATCTTAATGACTTGCAATGATGAAACCCTAACTTGCTTGGCTTGATGCAAAAGATAGATGGTGAATGAATTGTGAAAATGAGTTAATGGATGTGAATTAGGGTTTAGAGACTTGATTTTATAGTAAATTAACCTTATTTTCCCATAAATTGGATCCCTAAGGCCGACATGAAAGAATATTAAACTCAATTTCCTAATTTTCTCACTCAAAACTCAAAACTTGACCCAAATGGGAGTGATTTTCCACCTTGGGTGAATAAGTCCCACCTGGTAGGGACTCATTCACCACATGTGGTGAATTAGTCTGAGTGGGGTCCATTTTCCAGCTAAATTGCTAGGAAATAAGGAAATAAGATTTATATGGTGACTTTGTCAGGTATTTCATCAAGTATCGCCTCAGGATGCACAATATGGGGTAATAGGGGCCTATTAATGATGATGTAAAGGGAAATTAGGGCTTGGGAAACAAAATTCAATGTGAAAGTGTGCTTAAATACACTTTATAACACTAAAATGAGGTCCACTTAGCCTAGGAAGGCACAATATCCAATGTGAATATGTAGGACATATTACAACACTAGATTAACATTAAGTTTATTTTACAAGACTTTTAGAATGATGTGAAGATGCATTTAAATAAATTTTATAATGTTGAATTAAGGGAAAATAGGTTCATTAAGTCTAGAGAGGCATGAAAGTCCTTTACAACACTTTGCAATACCTTTACAAGACATCGTTAAATGCATTTAAAAGGGTCCAAGACCTAGCGTGGATGTGTAAAACACATATCAATGCTAAATCAAGGCCTCATTAAGTCTAGTCTATCATCAGTTATTCCACAAATCAAGCAAGTTTCCTTTTTTCTATGGTATATTTGGCCCCTACTTTAGTGAGAGGATGAAATTGCTTCAAACTCACACTAAAGTAGAAATTCAAGATAGATTTGAGTGTACATATATAGATGACAAAGGATGACAAAGATCAAGAAGGAATTCAAGCCCCTAGGTTCCAAGATCATAATTCAAACCAATAAGATATATAATCATACAATGGAAAGAAAGGAAAATGGGGTGGAAAAGATGCGCTCACTCTGGGGCCACAAAACATCAGGTCGTTTGCAGGGTGAGATATCCCAAAGAAGTGGTTTAGTGATAAATTCATGCCAGTGTGTCCGCTTCCCATCATACTAACCATACCAAAGTTATGCTCCTGATAACATTGATAAGGCACCACAATGTAATGCTTTTTGTAGATGCTTTTGAATATGTAAATAATTTTGCTAAAGGGGATTTTTCTTTGTTCATGTAAGGTCTTCTTCTTAGGGAGAATTATGTAACGCCCTGCCACAAAACCCTAGGGGAAGTTACAATTTACTACACAAATGTACTAATTTTTTTTTGTTTAAGTACAAATAACATGCAAGTTCACTACCCATTGCCAACAACCCCTAAGGTTACAAGACTAAGTTTACTTAAACCCAAACAAGAAACATGAATAGAATCCATAAGATTTAATTATTTAATAAATTAAATACACATACATTCCATACATGATAAAATTACTTCAAAGGCGTAAGAGATACCACATGTTTCCAATAACAATAATTTACAATACGATTACAACTCTCATTCCCCAAATGAGGTAAATCCAATAAGTATGATTACATATTACACAACTCCACCTCGATACAAATGAGGGGTAATAAAATGAAAATAATAACTGAAAAGAATAAAGAATGAAAATAAATTGGATCCCATGAGCTCTCCAATTGGAAATATCATCCACACGAACAATAAGATGACCCAATGGATTAAGGTGTACATTCCACCCAATCAAGTGGTACCCGAATGCCCACTCCCCATGCTAGGAGATAGTAACAAGGAATCCTATACAAGACCATCAACCTCTAGACACAAGCTAACTCACATTGACACAACCAATCACATGAACCATACAACCATACAAATAACAAAAGTACAACTCTAACATTACTGACATAAGTCACATTACTTCTAGAAGTAAAACTAGATCGAGTATGTTAAGAAACCATACACACAAAATCACGTTCCAACTGTTTTCATAGAAAGAGTGTCATCACATAGCTCAACATGGGATATCCTCTGGGAATCTTCATGGGCTCGGGTCCCCACTATGGGTTGTCCTGGTGGCCTCAACCGAATCCCAACAGCCATACTCACTCATGTGGAATCAAATACCTCTCATAAATACAAGATAGATGACCTTGCCATTCCAGGCCTTCCCACTCATCCCAAGCCTATACGAGTACTTGCATCTATGAGTGAGGCTCAATTATCTTAATTAATGTGAAAACTACCTAAACTTCTAAATATATTGTTTTAGTTATCACTTGATTAAACCACCTTCGAAGGTTATCCAGTTTACCTCTTTGGGATTTGGCACCTAATAGAAGCCACTCTTCTACTTGAAAACATACCAAACCAAACCAATCACCAAGGGAATCCCAAGTGCATACCAAAAAGATAAAAACCACTCCAAATCTAGGAGGAACACATAATGAAAACTCACTCCAAACACTGGAGACAACAAAATTCAAACCCCTCTCCAAACACTAGAGGCAACAAAACACATAATCCACTCCTTCCAAAGGAGGCACAGATCACATAACCCACTCCTAATCTAAGGAGGCACAAACCACATAAACCACTCCTAATACAAAGGAGGCAAAAACCATCTCGGTTCGTGAAAACTGGGTAGAATAACAGGATACAACTATATGCCCTACCCAAGGAAATACAACAGTTGACTAACATAATACAACAACCCCAAAAGTTAAACCCCTTCTGGAAGACTTAACAACCCTTCTAATCAACTTCCCAAAAGTGAAAAAAAAAGAATTGTACATTCAAGAAGGGGATCAAATAGGAATTAAATCTATATTTGGATTTCCTAAATCCATTTCCTTCATTAAAATTTAGTAATTTATTGCCTCAATAAAATTGATTTAATAACAGCCCTTTCAGACAAAAGATGAAATTTAAACCAAATATTTAATTCCCTAATTTCTTTCAAATAATAATAAAATAAGCATTTACTTCTTTGATTTAAAACATATCATTTTAAAATAACCATTTCTCTTTTGCAAAATAAATCATTTTGAAATCAATTAATCTCGCTATTAAACACCTTACATTTAAAACCAATATTTGTCCTTTCAAATATATTATTTTAAAATAAAATCAATATTTTGACCATGAACACAATATTTTAAATTCCTCAATTACACATTTCATGAAAATAACTAACCTTGTCATACATTCGTTTGTAACCAATAAGAACTATAAATAATCATTAATCGTTTTCGTAAAAATTCCATTTCATTTAAAACAAATAACCATTTCTCTTAAAATCATTACCTTATTAAGTAACTATTTAAGCATTTGACAAGCAATCATAAATTAAATCTAAGGGTCTACTTTAGTTTCCCGATAATAGACAAATCTCATTTCCCAAATAGAATCTTTTCGTTATTAAATAAATATTTGTGCATAGACGTGCATCTCTATTAATTAAATATTCATTTAAATGAGAATGCGTTTCTATACAAATTTAACATCCCTTTCTCATATTTAAATATTCTTTTATATAACCCTTTGCACATTATCCATCTTCCTTAGTTAAACAAAAAGATCAAAATCAATCTTAAAATGAATCATATTACTATAAAAAAAATCAATATTTGCTTCTAACAAAATAATTTCAAAAACATTATATTCAACCATATATATAATACACATATATTTTATGAGAACTACAAAAATCATATATACATATATATATTTATACAATATATATTATACATATTATAAATAATATATATAATATATATTATATAATATATATATAATATAAAATTTATAATATATAAAATATAAAAAAAAAAAAAAAAAGGGAAATGTCACATAGTAGCAGGGTGGTGTGGTAAGCCTGTGAAGGCGGCGATGTTGCCTCCACATCAGCCTCCCATGGGGGGGCTATGGGGGTAGGCCCAAACCAAAAAAAAAATAAAATTATATTTTAAAAAAAATTCAATCTCTTTGTTTTTTTTTTAAAACACGGAGAAATTTCTGGTAAGTCCCAAAAATCAAAAATTATTTTCTTCATAGAAAATAAATTCCTAGGTAATTAATTTTTAAAAGGAAAAATTACCAGCAAAACTCTAAATAAATATATATAACATATATATATGCATATATATAACAAAACATATATATATGTATATATATAAAAATTCCCGTTGTTTTACAACTAAAATTGGGCAAATTTTTCCCACCGAAATTCTCAAAGAACTAATTTCCTATTTTCAAATCCCTGAATATTTTCAAATCCAAACCGAAAAGTTTCTAATTTCTTTTGTTTTCTTTCCATTTTTCCTTTTTTAAGATTGAAGATTTCAATTGCAAGTTTTATTTTTTTCAACAAACAATCTAAATTTCTTCAATATTTCAACAGGGTTTTCAAAAATGATTGCAACAAGTTTTCAAAACTAAAAACAAGATTTTCAAAACAATAAAAGAACAAGAAAAACCCATTGAAGCTTGAAGGAGAATCTGGTGTTGATTTGCAAATCCAATTCTTTCAAAAACCTTTTCAAATCTTCACTCCAAATCCAAATGCATCCTCCAAAAACAAGAAAACCCTCCTTTCTCTTCACAAAAAATTTCTTTTTTTTCTCCAAGCATGAATAGTCCCCCAAATTTAGTCAACTTTCCCCAAAACTAATATCCCAAATATTTTCTTTTTCCAAAATAAAAATAATATCTTCATTCCTATTCTCCACATTTAGTCAACATTTTATAAATATATCCCTTTCTAAGATATTTACTTTTAAATCATTTAAAACAAAATTTAAATTTCAAAATAGATTCAAATCAGTCACTTTATTATAAATTTTCTATTTCAAAATGAATTTAAAGCTTTTAATAATTTCTTTTCAAAAAGCATTTAAACTTTTAAAATTTTCTTTTCAAAAGAATTTAACACTTTTAAATCCAAAATGAATAACTTAATTCAATTCCACACAATTAATTTAATTAATCAATAAAATAAATCTAATCCAAGATTAGATTATTTCATTAATTAAATTAAATTAATTAATAAATTCAATAATATTTCTAACATCATAACCAGATAAATTTAATAAGCAACTTAAATACATAAATCCATTTATTTAACTTTTCCACTTGCAATTAAATAAAATCAGGGAGAGATGACCAACAAAGAAGCAACTTAACCCGACTAAAACCCGACGACAGACTATGACTAGGGTGATGACTTCGCATGAAAAACCTAGCTACTATCTCCTAATTGAATACCGTTGGACAATTGACACACTCAAACTTGTGAAATCAGGTGGAGTCGATGTCCTGTACCTGTCAACCTGTGAACAAAGAGTATATCGAACATGCATATATATAACATAATAACCACATCGTGAAGAGGAAATCGTGGAATCGTAGGGAACTCGCAAGCAAGTGATGTGATCTCATCCCCTTCACCCATACACTCATCATAGACTGACAGTTCCATCATAAACAAATATCTCATTCAATAACATGTTACAATAACTAATCATCATTACACCAATTAAAACATGTCAAATAAAGCATTAGATAAGATACACCACATCACACAAATAGACTATCACTCTATAAATAGCGATCAAATAACACGCATATGATAAAGTATCTCAATAACCAAAAAGCGCATCAAGGAAAATAAGGACACACTATCCAGCCAGAAAGAAAAATAGAGGGGTATTACAAATTATGTCTACTGTCTCCAAGAGAGGACAAGTCAAGATGTTAGATCAATATCCATGGGATGCATAATTCACATTAGGCCACTTCAGTTGATCGTTATTCCCTTGTCAAATCGGTATCCATGGGATGATTTGTTCGCATTAGGCCACTTCAGTTGATCATACACTCTTGGAAGGCATCAAACCCAATGAAACCACCAAGGAGAGGACAAGCCACAAGAAAAAGTAAATCACACCATGAAATTTGTAAAAAGATGTTGTCTATGTATGTCCCCACTTTAAAGAGTAGTTGCTACACTATTACTATGAGCAATTTCTTTAAAGTAGAAGATGGTATGAGAGCTTATCTAAAAAGCCCTATGGAAATTCATATGTTTTTGATAAGCTGTGTCATGAAGAAAGGTAGTATGTCACATCTGAGTCACTCTTAAGACATGTCATCCACATCCCTAGCTTGATCTTATACGTTCATGAAAGGTTAACAGTTAGCCAAAAGAGACAATGACAAATGACATATGGGGAGAAGGCTTTCTAACCCTTTTCACCCACTTAGTGCAAGACAAAGGTGAGCCTAGAATGGATTATGGTATGCTGACCCTTGCAATGGATGAAAAACATGTAGTAGTGAGTATGCTATTATCCTACAACTATTGCATGGCAAGGAGTGGTGACTAATGTTATTTATGTGTATAAGAAAACAATTTATTTTTTTGATATATTTTTAATAAGGTGTCTATGAATTTAGGATGTACAAAGGCTACAGTTAACTTGAAAGAGTTGTGTGTTATAGTATTGATGTTGAGTGAAGGTTTTTTGGATGGGATGATTTCTATGAAAGGACAATCAGTAAGAGCATTATTTGGTCCTTGTGTTCTAGGATCTAGAGGGGCATGGATACTTTGTTCTATAGCATCACATCCTTCTCCTTGTTGTTTCATAAGATTTTTCAGGTTTGGGATTGGATTTGATTGTATATACTTTGTCAAATATGTGGGAAATGTCATTGTAACATGGTATGAAACATTATGCTTAGGTGGGTAAAGGATGAGTTTGGGTTGGTTTTGAGGTTGTTGGTTGTATGATGGTGGGTAAATAATTAGAGGATTCTTAGGATGGCCCATGATGTATGTATGAGGATCATTGATAGAAGGGGTTCTAATGGACACTTGCACATTCATAACCTCGGTGGTCTTGGTTTGATGTATCCCTAAGAAAGACATATCATTTTCTTGCACCATAATAGTTGCCCTGGGAGGAGAGTTATGAGGAGAAAAAAAATCCAAATATTCTTGACATTCAAATATTTGTTCTTCCAAAATATCTTTATCATAAGTAAGGGAGCTATAAATTGTTATAAGATTTTTATGATTCTCATTGAATGGATCTTGGAACACCATAATATCATCTTCACCAATAGGAGAAATATTAGAAGGGAAAATTTGATTGTTGTCCATAATTTCATCATTTATTGTTAAGGTCTCATTCTCCTATTCCATAATATCATTCCTAGTAGGAGACCTTTCAAGAGGTTCATCACATGTCATGATTAGATGTTGTAAAGAAGCGTCATCACAAAGAGGGAAGATATCGAGGGGAGGACAACTAGCATTTCCATGTGTGTCAATGATTGGACCTTCTTGTTCAAATAGACCCTACCAATTGTTAGGAACATTAGAAAGGAGAGAAACAATGTTATAACTCTCAATCTTTGGGTTCTTTCATGCCAACATATCCTCCTCACAGATGTTTTTTTCATGATCATTCACAAAAGCATTCTCACAATTAGGGGAGGTGTTTCCTAATGAATGGAGACTAGGTAAAGTGGTGGAAATGAATCATCTTGTATTGTTATGCTATCTTTCTGAGGGGGGTGAGGAGAAGAAAAAATAATACCTTCATGATGCACAACGATTGTACCTTATTTTGCCAAGATACCTTCATCACTAAAAGGAGAGGTAACAGGAGAAGTATGAATATGATCAGGTTATCTATTTTTTTATTCCCTTTTCACACATCATCCACACAAATAGGAGAGATAGGAGGGAGTGTAAGTTGAATACATGCGTTAACATTTTCATTCTCTTGTGCTAAGAGACTATCATAACTAGGGAATGCATTGAATGAAAGACTAGAATGCTTGTTAACTAGATTTTTCTTTGCAAATTTGGAGAAGATTGAAACTAACCTTTTGAAATAACAATCTATTCTAACTCAAAATGCAATGTAAAAGGCTAAAATGAAATGTAATTTTTAGATAATAATTGACTAACTATTCTATGTAATAATATGAGAATGCAAAAGTGAAATTTAAACCATGCATGAAATGAGCTATCTTAAGCTAGATCTAATGAAATGCATGTTACAAAAATGTAGCCAACTAATACAGCTAGGAAATGGCACCAAATAGAAGCCTAAAAGTAGGGTGTTTAGCTCTGTAAAAGGCAATTTCAGGGTGAAAAGGGACTAATTCACCCAACATGGCGAATGAGTCCTAGTATGGATTTTTTTAGAATTTTCATATTTTTTTATGGATTTTGATGTTTTCTAAGTGTTATGATGGAGAGATAAGATGCAAGTATAGAATTTTAGAAAATTTTAATGATTTAAGATGCTAAAAATGCAACCTAAGTGCTCTTTGTATGAATGCAAAATTTGAAACCTAGCATGCAAATTAACTAATGCAAATCCTAATGAAAAGTCAATGCAAGGCTTGAAAAATTAGACAAGAAAGTGTTCAATTCACATTGGTTTCTCCAAAATGAACCAAATATTTTAGTGGATTAGGAATGTTGTCTCTTTTACTCAATTAGGGTCTTTAACCTAATGAAAAGAGATAGATACCACACCCAAAATCTAAGTGGTTCACTCAATCTAATGTATGTATGATGAAATTATGACTAAATGTAATGATCTAGATGTAGTTAATTGATAAAATTGATTGATTAGGAATGTAAAACTATTCAAATGTAACTTGTTTGAAAACACAATGTGTAATGCAAAAACACCTAGAAATGTGAACAAAACAGAACATAAATGGATGAAACTGAAAGTGTGCACTTGAGATATGGATGGAGATTGGAAATGACTTTAGGAATTTGTTGATGCTAATTTTTAGGCTTGGTGGGACTCATTTTCCATTCTAGGTGAATTAGTCCCAGTTCTCTAAAACTGTTCCAAAGCCTGATTCAGACAAATGGGTGTCCAAAAATGTAGAAAACCAAAAATAGGCCTTGAAGTGGGACTCATTCGCCACCCATGGTGAATGAGTCCACTTTTAATTTCTAAATATTCAAAGGTGTAGGGTGATCCTACAATACTAGTTTATAATTTTTGGCCAAACTAGACGTTGAACTGATTTTTTCTAACTAAATCTTCACTTTCGAGCATCTATAGGGGCTAAATCATGAGGAATTTGAAGATGATGCAAACTAGTAATTTGTGGAATTTTTTTGTAGGTTCTAAATATATTTTTTCAAAACTTTTGGAATCAGATTGCATTTCTTTTTCCATCTCCTTCAAAAACTAGTTTTTTTTAATAAACACCATTTTTAAGGAGTGACGCTCACCGTATAAGACATAACTTTTTTTTCATGTTCATGATAACTTTTTTTTTTTTCAAATTTAGATTTTTAACTATGATATCTAGTGCTTCTAATTGGTTTCATAGTGTTTTATAGATTTTTTTCCCTTAATCAAGTTTCAAAGTCAAACCAATTATAATTTAGACATAGGTGGACTGTATAACAATTTTTTTTTTGTATGTTTCAAGATTCAATTTAAATTTTTTTGTTGGATCAAGGACTTGAATATCTGGTGCACTCATATTTTTCAAAAATACTTTTAGATAATCTTCTATTTTTCCACATGTGCAGAACTGGGAGCTTTATTTTCGATGAAAAATCTACATTCACAAGAAATAAAAAATAAATATAATAATTAAATTAAATTTATTTAAAATTATACTTTTTGGGAAGCTTATAATAAGGACTAAATACTTAAAAAAAAATTTCAAATGAATTCGTTTGATCCCCCAAAAGGTAAATCAAAAGTGGTATTTTATGAACATTTTGATAAGTGTAAAGGAGACTTCATTATAGGTATGGTTTAAAACCATTGGGGTCCTATCCAAGGAGGTTTGATCCAAGGTAGTTTGATCAAACCCTCTTCAATTGGAATGATTTAAAAGGAAATTTTTAAGGTTTAAATCATTATATTTTCTAAAAATATGTGATTTCATCAAAAAATAGAATCTCCTAGAAATTGTAAACCAACTTAGTGGGATCACACTAGAAACAAGAGCCTTTGATCTGCACTTTCTACTTCTCCAGGTGTCTGGTTCTGAAACTATGGGATTCGAGCCTAAAAGTGACTTTTGTGGGTATTTTGACCTATCTAATGAAGAGATGTCTTGAACTTTACAATGCAATCCTCAATGATTTCTAAGCCTCCAAGATGTCTAAATCTATAGACGCACAAGAAGAGAAAGAGAAATGTTGGATGTTAGGGCGTGGGGGTTTTCCTTGGTCAAACTGCTTTAAGGTAGCTAAATAAAAATAGAGAAATATTGTAATGAAGCATGAAATAATGGATTCAATACCTTTCCATGAAGATTGATCTTGAATGTCTATAGTAAAACATGAATAATTTTCCCTTGACTATCTTAGGAAGCAATCAGATTAATGACTTGCAATGACAAAACCCTAACTTTGTAGGCTTGATGAAGAAGATACATGATGAATGAATTGTGAAAATGAATTAATGGATGTGAATTAGGGTTTAGAGATTTGATTTTATATGCAATTCACCTTATTTTCCCATAAATTGGATCCCCAAGGCCAACATGAAAGAATATTAAACTTAATTTCTAGTTTTTCCTGGTCAAAACTCAAATTTGATGCAAATGGGACTCATTCACCACCTTGGGTGAATCAGTCCCACCTAATATGGACTCATTCACCACAAGTGGCTAATTAGTCCTAGTGGCACCCATTTTCCAACTAGATTGTTAAGAAATAAGGAAATAAGGTTTATTTGGTGACTTTGTCAGGTATTTCATCAAATATTGCCTCAAGATGCAATATATGGGGTAATAGGAGCCTACTAATTATGGTGTAAAGGGTAATTAGGGCTTGGGACATAAAATTCAATGTGAAAGTGTCTTTAAATACACATTACAACAGTGAAATGAGGTCCACTCATCCTAGGAAGGCAAAATATCTAATGTGAATGTGTAGGACACATTACAACACTAGATTAACATTAAGTTTATTTTACAATCCTTATAGAATGATGTGAAGATGTATTTAAATAAATTTATAATGTTGAATTAATGGAAAATAGGGTCATTAAGTCTAGAGAGGCATGAAAGTCCTTTACAACACTTTACAACACCTTTACAAGACATCGCTAAATACATTTAAAAGGGTCGAAGAACTAGTGTGGATTTCTAGAACATCTCAACACTAAATCAAGGCCTCATTAAGTTTAGTCTATCATCAATTATTTCCCAAATCAAGCAAGTTACCTTTTTTCTATGGTACAATTTTCTTTCTTCATTTTTTTTGTGGGTTATTTTCTTTTGTTTGGCTTCTGCATTAGCAAGTTTTTCTTATACCTATCTTACACATGAGAGTTAATTCAAAATTTTCTAAAATTGAATTGTGAAATGTAAAATGGTAAAACCATGCACAATAAAACGTGCTTTAAAATGTACTCAAAGTTATATATGTGTGTGTGTATCATGTATATACATAAGATATCAAAAATCCTTGTTTTGAAAGATAAAAAAAAAGTGAAATAGAGTGAGCAAAGTTGTTGATGGTACTACCCATTCAGTCGATATGCGACACCGCTTCTATCAGGGCCAAATACCCTATAGAGGCAAGTTTCAGGTGAACTTCAAAGTCACAAATATGGAGATCAATAAGGAAAGGATGAAGTGGAACCACTTCCCTACATTCCAAGAACAAAGGAATATCATCCATGGAGGGAATCCCAATGGTCGGGCGTGCAATAGATAAAATAATATCTAGATTCTCTAGATATTCAAGCCTCACTATCAAATTGGTAGTCGAGCGAATGTCTTCAAGAAGTATCCCAATATCCAGAAGCGATGCTACAAAATAAGAAGCCACATCAGAATTGAAGCGGAAGTAGTGGTTGGATTCAAGATACTTTTCCCCAAGGAATAATCAAAAAATTGACATAGGGAAATTAGAAGTCCTAATGAATAAAACCTTTTCAAGCATTTGTAGTTTGATGCTCCCTAAGAAAACATTTTAGCGGTGTGAGAACCTTAAGAGAATTGGAGTATCCATGGGCCTGAAGCAAATGCAAATGCATAGAGAAAAATTATATAAATAAAACAAGATAGAAAGAAAAGTGTGAAGAATTCGAGCAGAAATGCATAATTTATAGAGAGTTGTGAGGAAGTTGCAATACATAGTTGCCTCTAGTGAATTCTTGGAAACTGTAAGCAAGGTGGCAGCTGCATAATTATCTTCAGAGAGAAAGGTTAAATCAAATTAATTCTTTGCACATAGTTGGTGATAAATTGCTTCAAATTTAAGTAGTACAAAGATTGTGAATCAAGCAAGTTGAACATTTCAAAGTTAATAGTGGTCATATGTTTCAATTTTTTTTAAGAGCCATATTAATTATGGAGGTGCTTATGTGTGTGGAATAGAGATGAAAATGAAGTTGGTAGGGCAGTACATGTCATCACCCAAGTAAGTTGAGAGAATAATATGTGTGGAATAAGGTGTAAATTTAATGTAGAATAATATAATCATGTTTCAAGGTAATCATGACATTTTTTATCCATTAATGAAGTGAAGTGTCATCAAATGGAAATTGCTAACATAATTTTAGTAGTTGCCATAAAATTTAAATGGAAGGGTGGTAACTAATGCTTCTAAATTTAGATTTAAATTTGGTGATTAAATTGTGTATTGCTAAATTTTAATTTACGCATATTTTCTAACATATAGTGAGTTGCAGTTAGCTAGGATTTGACATAAAATAGTGAAATTTGGTTGGAAACACACTCCTATAGAAAATTAGTAAATGATTTTTTGGTAAGTAGTTAATTGATGAAGGGATTTGCATTGAATCTAAAATCAAAAAGTAAACTTCACTACAACTATAATTCCCAACCTAATAGCAGGGCTTCATTTCTTGCAAGTTGATAAAAGAGTTATCATTGAAATATCAAAAGAGAAAAAATGAACTATCATTGTGATATCTTAAAAAAAAAGAAAAAACTCTTTAGGCTATCCAAATAACTCTATCGGGGCTATAGACGGCTAGCTAGCAGTAGAGCTATGTTTGGGGGGAATTATGGAGATAACCTTGTTGGGGCTATGGATGCTTGACTGGCAGCAAGGATTTATCCATGGTTGGCTTTGGAGGATTACTATATTATGTAGTTCAATGTTAATGAATTGATTCTTTTCATGGAGTTCCAAAAAGTGGAATTAATCAAAGTACACATGGATGCTTCTAGTGGATTTTTACTTTTTTATGTCAGAATCTAGGTAAAGGTTAAATTTATTGTTTTAAAATATGTATAAATTTTAACTTACGACTGGTGATCTAATTTCAAATTTGGTTTTATTTGTTGCAATTTGTTGTGTGGTCTCATAATACACCTAGAGATTGATAGACTTGGGGACCCAAGTGTAAAATAACTCTTATGGATGGAGCTAGCAAATTGAAAGATCACTAGAAGTGGAAAGAAAAGAGAAATCTTTAATAAAAGAGTACTCCATAATGTAAGTGTTTCAGGTAGTGGGTACCAGGAACTGAAAATGTTTGAAAAGGAAAAAGGTAACACGAGTTTGAATGAAAGGCACTAGTATGATGTTTGGATTTTGGTAAGATGAAGTCTAGTAAGATGGAAGCTAGGTGAAACCAAAGTCTAGGAAATTTCATGGGTAAAGTTGAATACTGAGTACTAGGCTGCAATGTAAAGTAAAATTTTAATAGTTTTGAAGTTATATAATGATCATGATAGTCTAGAGATCCAATATAATCATCTAAGGATTTAAAATATGCTAGAAAACATGTTATTTATGAGATTTTTGTACTAACATTTGAATAATGGTTTTATATACATGATATTTTATAAATGTTTTCTTTCTTTAAAAGGGATTTAATGCATGGAATTTGTGATTAAAGGAGATACATGTTGCGATGCAAATTTTAGGTATGGAAAAATAGGAAAATTATATTTGCAAACAAGTATGATGATGTTGCTAGGTTCAATGATGCACTTTAGAAGCTCATGATGGATTAGAGTTCATTGCAAAGATATGTTGGATACTAGAATCCTAGGATGCTATAGTTCAAACATGCAACATAGGAGTGTACTTATTCCAAGAATAGCTCATTCTTAAAATGTTCAAATGAAGGATGGACTTCAGATATAGGAACAATACTTCCACCTGATCACTCTGATTTTGTGGGAAGTTACTATATTTTGTTTGAGCGGATTTGTTTGGTTCAAAAGAAGAACCCCGATAATTAAAGATTAACTCCCAAAGAGCTTCAACGAGTAATTGGAGTTGAATTCCATTGAATTTTATTACAATTCTCCTCTTGGTCACTACATACCACATGCCTTGATGTGATTGGTACCTTTGATTCCCTCTAATGTATTTGTCTTATCCTAGTTGAGTCTTTTGTTCTATAAAAGGCTAGAGGATCCCCTTTTTTGTTTTAAGTTCAGTATTTGTGTATGTTGGAGGAGCATAAAAATTTTCAAGTTTTTTTCTTTTTTCCTATTTTTTGAATCATTTTGGCATAAATTTTTTTATGTACCTAGACATTAATTAATATCAAAGCCAATTAGATAGCTACCTATCTCATGAATCTTTTGTAGTTGGTTTTGTTAGTTTAGGAAAATAAGATTGTATGTTGTGTCGTTTAAGCAAACAAGACTATATGTTGTCATTTAAGGGTGTATACAAAACCTACTCGGTGTCTAGAAATGAAACTGGGTATGTGCAGGATCATGATGTGCCAAAAAGTGGCAATATGATGGGTATGTGTAGGATATGTGGTTGACGACTTTTTTTTACCCAAAATTGATGAAACTAAAAGGGTTTTTAAAGGAGATTCTCAACTTTCCACTAATATAAACTATTCTTTACTTTGGATTTAATAAATAACTATTATTCATTTTCTATTTGAATTATGACTAAAGTCCTAATTGATAGGCTGATTGAAAAATATTTATAGCTTTCAAACAGTATCACATTTTTTTAATCCAAAAAATACATCACATTCTATGCTTCACATACTATAGGATTAAAAAAAATTGAATTTCATGAACTTTTTACCAAGTTAAGGTGGTCACACATACAAGTTTTTTATATTTTTTTTAAAGTTGTAATAAAAAATTCATAATTAATTATTTACCTGAATTTTTTTACAAAAAACATGCATCACATTGAGACATGAGTCCTCTAATTATATCTAAAATCTTATTAAAAAATATTATCAATTTTTTTGTGGTTAGGATGGTCAGAGAGATACCTTATTTTTTTCTAAAATTTAAGTACTACTACATTGAAATTTTGAATTTTTACCGAATAGATTTGAAAAAACCTAGGCATTTAGAAACTACATTCAATTTGCTACATATTCTATTCTTACATATTTTTAAAATAATATAGATAACTTATTCAAATTTTTATGTCATGTTTCCTAACTCTAATTTTTCTGAATTTTTCGCCACTTAAAGGCTTGTTTTTTCCATGATGATCTTGCACATAACCAACCCTTTCTTTATAATATTGCATCATTTATATGTAGTTGTGACACAATCTAGTGAAGGATATAGCGGTTTTCTCTGTTTTAGTTAATTCTTTGGGGCATGCATGGAGAATAATTGAGAGAAACTTTTAATTTTTAGTATTTTTTATGCTTTAATTTAGACTAGACATTTAAATTATTGAAAATGTTCCAAAATTAAATGAATGGATGGAATTATATTAAAAATATTTCTTTTACTATGAAATTATTGAATTATTAATGCTAAATCTACTTAAGTGATAACAAAGAATTTGTGATGTTCATGAAATATTATTGCAAATCTTTCAATTTCATGATACTTGTCTTTATGATCCAATTGAAAATTCATTTCCTAAAATATTTAATTCTAAAAAACCATGGTCCTTTTGATATTAACAAAAATATCACATCAAACCTGAGAGCGACCCTAGTGCAATCATGACCTAGTTATCAGAGACTTGGGATTGAACTGACTCGTTTAGGTTGTCTTTGTTCCATATCTTTCAAGAAGGATAGGCTCTTTGTGGTCTTGTTTGTGAAGAATTTATTTTCCTTGTTTGTCTTGAGTAAAATCATCACCAAGACATACCATATTACATCATGGACCATTGAGGGTTCGCAGCAAAGCCCTGAGCAAAAAAATATTTTTTCTAGAACAATAATCAATGTTGAGATCAATGTTTAATATTACACTTAATATAAAGCCTATCAAACATATGAATGTTGTCTACATATAATGTCAAAAACATATAGATTTTCAGATAGGAAATATAAAATAAAACACAAAAAAATGAGGCTTTCTCTCCACCCTACCATATTGGGTCATGGATCCTCACAGGCTCTCACCAAACCCTCGAGCAAGAACATACGTCATCCACCACTTTGATCAATGGTGAAACCAATAGTTTTTTACTACACTTAATATACAACCTATCATTCTGACAACTCCTTTTTCGAGGCTGAAAGAAATAATAACTAAAAGGTGCATTTAACTTTAGAGACCTATATATTGGTGTAGATTTTATTTTGCAAGCAGATATATAGGCATTGCATGCTTTGCATAGATTTCTAGGGATTTGTTGCTTGAATATATATATGCACACAAAAATGTGTGGAAATGTATGTAAGTGAAATTACATGTAGACAATAGGTACCATATGGGAAATAAAATGTTGGGTGACAACTAAAACGGATATTCCCATCACAATAAACAAGGATGTCAGGTCCAAGTATTCAACTTTGACATTATTGAAAGTGAGGGTATAGAAATATGAATCGCTTGTTTTGTGTTTTTTTGGGTGGGATGACAGTTGCAAAAGAAATACAAAATTCTTGGTGTTGCCACTATTGATCGTAGTGATGGAAAATGTATTTCCCCTATGTGTAGATATGTATGTATGTCATAGTAGATGCAAAGAACATTGATACATATTGATCCCTATGTTTATTTTATTGGGATATTCTTAGAATGATTTTCCCTATATGCAAATATGTATGTATGTCATAGTAGATGCAAAGAACATTGATACATATTGATCCCTATGTTTATTTTTTTTGGTACATTCTTGGAATGATAATATATATTTTAAGTGTTATATGGAAAATTGATGCAACCATTGATCACAGTGATAAACAATGCAATGTGCATATTTGGATGTATGTCATAGCAGATGCTAACAACATTGATACATTCTGACACCTTCTTGGAAAGCTAAGTTGTATTTTGAGTGTTATATGGAACATTGATGCCACCATTGTTCGTAGTGATGGACAATGTATTTCCCCTATGTGTAGATATGTATGTATGTCATAGTAGATGCAAGTGCCATCGATACATATTGATCCCTATGTTTATTCTGTTGGGACATTCTTGGAATGATAAAGTGTATTTTTAAGTGTTATATGGAACATTGATGCCACAATTGATCGCAACAATGGACAATGTATGTTCTTGGTTGGTTGTTTTGGAAGAGCATAGATTGTAAGCTGATGAAGGGTAGTCTACATCCAAGCACAAGAAGGTATGTAATTGTTATATGGTTTCCATGTAGCTGCGATCGGTGCATGTATAATAGGCAGTACTATATATGAATGTTGGTTACATCTAATTTCACACATGTTGTAGATGTTGTTTCCCATTTTTTTTACAAAAATAACTTGAAAATCCTAAGCCTGAGACAATTAATTCACACAAGAATAGGAACCACATTTTTTAGTTAGCAAAAGCAATTTGAATAAATGCATGATGATGGTCTCCAACAGGAAAACTACAACTATCAATTGAAACATATGTACCCATTCTTTTGTTAGATGTTACAGAAATTTTCAATGGACACAGGGATAAGTGATTCCAAGTAACAATTAATTTATATGGAGAAGTTTAAGTATACCCATATGTGCAGGATCATGATGGGCCAAAAGTAGTGATATGATGGGTATGTGGCTGACAAATTTTTCTTACCCAAAATTGATGAAACAAAAAGGGTTTTTAAAGGATATTCTCAACTTTCCACCAATATAAATTATGCTTTACTTTGAATTTAATAAATAATTATTATTCATTTTCTATTTGAATTACAACTAAAGTCCTGATTGATAGGCTGATTGAAAATCATCTATAGCTTTGAAATGATATCACATTTTTTGAATTTGAAACATGTGTCACATTCTATGCTTCACACACTATAGGATTAAAAAAAATTTGAATTTCATGAAGTTTTGACCAAGCTAGGGTTGTCAAACATACAATATTTTATATTTTCTAAAAGTTGTAATAAAAAATTCATAATTAATTATTTACTTGGAAAATAATTACAAAAAATATGCATCACATCGGGACATGATTCCTCTAGTTGTATGTAAAATATTATAAGAAAATATTATCATTTAATTGTGGTTATGGTGGTAAGAAATACACCTACTTCTTATTTTTCCCTGAGATTTAAATACTACTACATTGAAATTTCAAACTTTCACCAAATAGATTTTTTTGAAAATAAACCTATTATTTTAGAAACTACATTCAATTTTCTATAGATTATATTCTTACATATTTTTGAAATAATATAGATAACTTATTCAAATTTTTACGTCAAGTTGCCTAACTCTTATTTTTCTAAATTTTTCACCACTTAAGGGCCTATTTTTTCCATTATTATTCTGCACATACCCATAGACATACAAAAAAAGAAGCAACTATCTTATGAAAAGAATAAACATAGGAAGGAGTATCTATGAATGTTCTGTGCATCTGATTTCACATACATGTACATATCTGCACATAGGGATAAATGTTGACCGTGTCTTGCAAAAAATGGGCAACAAATTATCATATTCAACACTTTTGTGTTGCTTTTGTAACCATCAACCCATGGAAAAAAACACAAAATAACCTCCAACTACCTATTTCTCATAGCTCTGATAGTAGGGAAACCTAGAGGACAACCAACAATTCCTTATCAAAAATTGTGTAGGCTTTTGCTATGTTTTCTAAGGTTTTAAATGGAAGGTGTTATTATAACCATCACCACTTCACAAAAACCATACAATAATTAATGTTGATACCAACCAACGTTTAATTTTGTTGCCCTTCTCTATGCACACGCCAAGAAACCTACCACATTTTCACCAACTGGTAGCCATATGCTAGAAGGTTTAAAAATTAGAAAGGCTAGCCTTCTCTATTGGTGTGCCAAATTCTTTTAATTAAAAAATGAAAAACATATGTCACCTTTTTCTTGACTAGAAGCCCAATGCTAAAAGTGTTAAAAAATTTATTCATGGTTTCCATGTAGTGGTGATGGTTGGAAAGAAATAAAAAGAGTGCACATATGCATTTACAAAGCAAAATCTATACAGGTATATATGCATCTAAATTTTATATATATATGCAACAAACATATATAGACATAGGTGGACTTGTCAATAGAGAAATCACCAGGGGAGTAAAGGAAATAAACATCACTTGGCATAGGCTAGCATGGCAATATCACTTGTTTGTATCTGATTTCACATATTTACATATCTACACATACAAAGGAATGTTATATGTGTCTAACTTCACAAACACACATATCTTCACATAGGGAAAGTAAAATGGAACACAACAAAAGAAGGCCAACTCTCCACCCTACCATATTGGGTCATGGAGACTCATAGCCTCTCACCAAACCCTTGAGAAAGAACATAAACTTTCCACCACTCTGATGAATGGTGAAATCAATGTTTCTTATTAGGCTTAATATAAACCCTATTATTTGAAGAATTCTTTTTTGAGGATGAAACAAATAACAACTATCTTCCCAAAATAATAAACATGGGGAGGAATATATGTTTTCTACATCTAATTTCACATACATACATATATTCACATAGGAAAAGGAAAATGAAACATAATAAAAGAAACACATACTTTTTTGTGTCTATATATTTCCTTGCAACAGATTGCTATATATGCATTGAACGCTTGCAATATATAAATATGCAGATGGGAAATAAAATGTACACTAATATATATATGTATTTGGAGGTGGATGGAAATATACATGCATTGCTAATTGTTGTTCAATAGCTTAAAAATCAGGAAGGCTGACAAATTTTTTGAGTAAAGTTCACACATATAGCCTATCAGCTAAATATTGTTTCATTTATGGTTTCCATATAGAGGCAATGGTTGCAAAGAAATAAAATATTCCAATGGAAATATTATTTCATATATGCTTTCCATATAGTGCCAATGGCCACAATAATATTTAGCGTTCTAAAGTTACCAAAGCAATTGAACAATTTATGTTATTATTTGTAAGGGATTGTTGACTATTGTTCTGTAGCTTCAGCTACTATCAAGATTGTGAGCTACTGCTATGAAAAGAATTTTTGCAAACAACATACATACATATCCACACCTAAACTTGTCAATACATGTGAAAAGAAATATAGATAAGTTCAAATAAATATATATGTGTATGTTGCTTGAGCAGAGGAAATAAACATCACTTGGAACAGCTTTTCATGGCAACATTGTTTCATGTATGGGTTCCATATATTGGCGATGGTTGTAATAATATCTTGCATTTAAAACTTACCAAAGTAATTGAGCAGTTTATTTTATTTTCATTAAGGCATTGTTTAGTGATAGGATGTAGATTGAGGTGCACAACATACGTACATATGCACACCTATACTTGTCAATCAATGCATGTTATAATATATATATATATATATATATATATATATATATATATATATATATATATATATATATATATATATATATAGTATATATATATATATATATATATATATATATATATATATATATATATATATATATATATATATATGTATGTATGTATGTATGTATGTATGTATGTATGTATGTTTAAATGAAATTACATGTATTAACAAGTATAAATGTAGGTATATATGTGTGTTGTCTGCATATTTGTTTAGATACATATATATGTGACATGGATTTATGTATGGAGAGCCAAGACCAATATATTCAAGATTCAACTAGGATTAAAATATTAAAAACACAGTCATGAGATTGGAAAAAGTATGGGTTCAAGGAAACAACCATTATAGCTAAGAACCATATGATATCCCTATGCAACATGAATTTATGAGTGGACATGGAAAATTAGTAGAGAGAATATTTAAGAAGCATTAGAATATTAGAAAGCACATATATGAGAATATTTTACACTGAGCCAACATAAGAAGATTAAAATGACAGATTTATCAAACGACAAAATTTTGATTACATTTTTCATTTTAATCTTGTGCAATTGTAGATTTTAATAAGTCAGACTTAAGAAAAATTACAAAAAGATTGTGCAGGCCATAGAGGATAGTCATAATTGAACATTACATAGGAAATATTATATAAAAAAAAAAGTTTTATGCAACTCTAATAAAATGAAAGGTAACCATATGTGATGTGGCTTTATGAATGTAGAGGTAGGACCATTTTTAATAGCCATGGATTCAATAGAGCCAACATTATAGCCAACACCAATTATGGAGAGATAAGAGTATGTGGAAATCAAAATAGACAAGAAGAAAATAAGTATATTGATATTAAAAATGACTAAGAGATACATATAAATATTCAAATTTGCAAGAATATATCCATACAAATGCATTATAGACACATATATCTACACACATCTATATCAAAATGTTGTATGCACTCAAAAAAATCAATTGCATGCATATATATTTATGTATATGCATACATAAATGTATACATGCATACAACCATGCCCGCAAGTATATATAAGAAGAACTGTAAATACCGATACATGTGTTAAATAGGGTGAAAAAATTATATAACCAAACAACATAAAATAAAATTAGGAACATACAATGAAAGAGAAATAAAACTATAAGCCACATAAACAATACAAAAGAAAAGAAATTTATCTCTTTTTGTTAAACATTACAAGAAACATTGTATTATCTTAATATATAACCAATTCTATGAGCAACAAAGCAATGAGAGAATAAAGGAAAGGTTTTCTAATGTGACAGGCAGTCCCAAAAAGGAAAAGGAAATAGATATCTAGTCAACACAAATTATAAAAAATATCCAAAGTCACAATTAGGCATGGTTGTCTAGCATTCAAGGCAATACAACTATTATCTCTGGAGAGTCTTGCACAGCAAGGGATATTGTAGACAAATCTGAGAGAAACAACTTGCACTCAGATTCAAAGTTAATTCTTGCAACTTTGACTATTATTGTTTTAAGAATTGTTTCTGAATTATAGGTGTGAGTTTTAATAAGAAAAATGAAAACAAAAGAGGTGTAGGTGACACCATTGATGATAGACTCAACATTCATTGTAGTAGAAGACTCATATTGCAACATATAAAGCTCTTTTGCTGACATATGTAATAAGCTTGTTCTATATCCCTAGAGTGAGTATACTTGGGCCTTCTCACCCAACAGACACCCATGAGCTTCATCATCCTAGAGTGAGTATGCATTTTATTTCCAAACAAACAATCTAGATCTAATCGACAATGACCTGGACAAACAGTCAAAGCTTTCTCTTCTTTCCTTCATTCCTCTTCATCACTTTCATGTGTGTTCCTTTGTGCTTATGATTGGTTTGTCATGGGATCTTGATCCTAGGGGCTTGATCATCCCTCTTGATTGATGTTGTCTCATCTCACAAGGTGTTAGTGTATTCATACCCCTCTTGATTGCATGTTTGGCTACTTTAGTGTGAGTTTCAAGCAAGTTCATCCTCTCACTAAAGTGCGGGCTAACTATTGACATGGAAAAAGTGACCCTTCTACTTTTTCTTGTTTTGTCCCTCCTTGTGCTTATTTGACTTGATTTCACCATGATTTAATGTTGAAATGTGGCCCACACATTCACATTAGGTCTTGAATCATTATGAATCTTTAAGACTTTATGATGTCTTGTAAAGGAGTTGTGAAGTGTTGTAAGACATTTTCACACTTTTCTAGAATCTTCTTATTATAGTTCACTTATATACCCCATTTTTATCACTTACCAAGTTTTATTTTAAAGTGTTGTAAAGTCTTGTAACAAACTTTCACACTTTTTTAGACTTACCATTACCAAATACACCTTTCTTATGCTTTATTTGTCGCCTTTATGCACTTGCAGGCCTTAATTAAACATATTTTTGAATGTAAACCCGACAAACATCATTTAAAACAACTTAATTCCCAACATAAATTCATATGCCTCGAGAAAAACCCATTCACCCAGGGTGGAAAATGAGTCCCTCTTGGCACAAAAATCAAAATAAATTTAAATTACTCACGAATTTTTATTCCTAAAGACCTAAGGTTGTCTTGTGATGTTGTATTTTCCAGAAATTAGGGCATAGGTGTGTATACATACATTATTTTCTATTCATTTTAACCCCCATTCATTCAAGTATTCATTCTTGCATCCAATCTATCTAAGTATTCAATTAAGCATCATTACATCGTTTAATCAAGCAATTATCAATCATCTTGGAGTAGCCATTGACATATCTTCAAATGTCAACAACAAGGGTTTTGTGAGTTTATGACATTTGCATGTTATTTTTTCATCATTCCTTCCCTTTTTATTTCATTATCAAGGGTTTGATTACCAAAGTGGGGCTTGACCAAGGCAAACCCCTATACTCTAACCCTTAACCAATTTTCCCCTCTTTGCATGTTTGTTTACAGGTCTTGTAGGAAAATCTGTCATGGAGAGGTGTTGAAAAGTGGTCAATAATTCATCAAAGTTATCAAAGACAACATAACCCTAATTGGATCTTGAAGACCCTTATTAGCCCATTTTTTGTAGATTCAAATCCAACAACCTGACAAGCAAAAAACTATAGGCCAGGACCTACAAAGTTGACTTTTGACTTTGAAAATTTATGTAGGTGGACTGATTCACCATCTCTGGTGAATGAGTCCCACTTTTAGGTTGGAAAAAGAGGTTTTTGAAGTTCTAAGTTCCTGACATCCCAAAACCTATTCTAACAGATTTTACTAGAAGCAGGATTAATTCGCCATCTATGGTGAATGAGTCCCAGTGAGAATCAACATTGAATTCTATTGCATTTTAGAACCTTCCTAGATCTACTTTCAGTTTCCAGGTGCACCCCATTCAATTTCATTCAATTTTGTTTGCATTTGTTTATGTTTCTGGTTCATGTTTGCATACAATATTGTGTTTTCCAGCACTTTGCATTTCCTAGTTTACATTCAATAATTGATCTTTTTTATTAGTTTTTTGCATTTATTTTATCTCATCTAAGCATATTTCATTCGCATCACATCCATCTTTGAATGTAACATTTTATTTTGGCCCCAAATCTTTACCCTTTTAGGTGAAAAACCCTAGAAGGGTCGCAAGCATTCTGGGTTGCCAAAATCTTTGGTTAGAAAAAGGAGCTCGTATGAATGAGATATGAGCCTTTGAAGTTTTCCTACAAAATCAAGAAGCCCAACAGAGAAGGGTAAGAAAATTTCAAAGGCTCTGCTCACATCAGCATTGACATGTTGACATAGGAAAAGTATGAGCTTAAATAAGATGGTTATGCGCCTATCACCAGAAAGAGCACCATTGTGCCAAAATATTCTAAGGATTATACTATGTTGGGGATGGAATCTTAGTAGCAGGAATATTCTTTTGCTAACAAAATATTCTGAAGGAATATTTTGTGGCTGGTAGTCAAAATCTAAGGTAGGATTTGTGCTAAATATTCCTTTTAACTGCTATTTTTCAAACTCCACTCGATTTTGAATAGAGATTGTCTGCCATGGGATGTGGGGGCTACACGGGCCTATGGCCAAGTGGCAGCATTGCAGGCCACTGTGGTATATAGTACAAGCCATTGCAGTACATTGTACTATGAAACAATCTACAGAAAATACTTTTTGCTTGCTTTTTGTTTTTTATTTTTTATTTTCAAATGAATTTTTTTAGAAAAATCAATGCAATTTAAAAAAAATCTAAAAAAAATTTGAATTTTTTTTTATGAATAATTTTTTTATTTTTTTACAAAAATCATGTTGTCACTATCATAATGACGCTAGGGGGTTGTATGGCTCTTTAGGAATTTTTTTTTTTCTTCACCAGCCAACTACTCTAATTTGAATGAATTGCCAATTGATCTTAGGGTTTTTGGCCATTCTGGACATGATGGCAACATCAGATTTGACCAAAAATGCTCCAAAATTATAACTACCTTTTGGATCTAGTAACCACTCTTTAACTTCAAGCCCTCATAGATTTGGCCTCATATCTCCAATTTGGATGAAACAAAAGGAAGAATTGACTTTCTCAAACACTCTATATTAAATGGTGAGCTTAGATTTGCACCAACAAGATCTAATTTGAACCTACAATAAAGAGCCAAAAAAAAGAACACCCCCAAATCTAGTATCTCTATATATAAAAAGACTCTCCAATGGCACCCAATCCGCTCTGATACCATTTTAGAATTGGCTATGGCTACCAAGATCTTGAGACCAAATGAAAGGAACAAAAAGAGAGGATAGAATGTGACAAGAATAAACTATATTCTTATCAGTTATGATTCAATGATATGGTTGTTTTTGTACAATGTAATAGAAACCTCTTGGTTATATATCCAAGGTGATATGCAAGATGTCATAGGACTATAACAAGCATCTTAATCATATAACATGAGACAGCTAATCACACTTACCTACATTCCCATGTGTTACAAGTCAAAATATAAGATAAAAATTAATGAAAACTAACACCTTCTAGAAACATTCCTTCCTAGGACATAACTAAACTTAACATGTGTAAATAAGTCCCCTAGTAATGAATTAACTAGGTGCAAGACTTTATTTACACCAAGACACTTGAATTATGATTGGTTACTAGTTGGTGTTAGGATTATCCTTAAAAGGATGCAATAAATGAGGCTTGTAGATGCAAAATAGGTCCAATTAAAGCATAATAAAGTCAAATTGTAATGATTATCCTAGAGGAATGTGAAAGTGTGTCACAACACTTTACAACACTCCTGATAAGACAAGATTAATATTATGACTAAAATTATGTTTATTATACTTAGTTAATTTATAAAACCCTAGAAAAGTGTGAATGTGTTACAACACTTTTGCAAGGCACCATTAAAATACATTAGTTGAAAAGAGCCCAAGACCTAATGTGAATGTGTTATCCACATTACAACACTAAATCAAGGCAACATTAAGCCAAAATCCACGAGGACCCAAATGGGTGAAAAATGTCAAAGGATCCTTTTTTTGCCACTACACATAGAATATATGAATTTGACAAAATGTTCAACCTTTCTACTCTACATCATGGTACTCTAATCTCCTAGTAATAAACAACTTATATTAAATTTTTAACACACCCCTCTAGTACCTAACTATTCACTTGATACAACAATGAACATGCCATGCCAATTTCTAGATAAAGTACCTTTTTGGCTTGATCGTATTATAAGTAACACATTCAATGAGAACTAAGAAAGCCTATAATAATACAATAATCTAAAAGAATTATTTCATTTCCCAAATAAATGATCAACGTCTTTTCTTTCACTTATCATAATATAAAGATAAACCATAATAAGAGAGAAATAACAATTGTAAAGAGATCATGAATAATTTCTACTTAAAATAGATTTACCTTTTACAAAAAATTCACTCTACATGAACTCTAAAAAAATGGAAAACTAAAGTAAACATAAAATAGTTGAGACTAAACATAGTAAACTAAAACATCAAATAAAAGTAAAATTTTAGGCCTAAAACTATAATTTCAAAAGAGAAATACATGTACTCCTACCAAAACTATGTATAAATAAATCCATACTCAAAGTGTGAATGTATTTAAAGATGTGAGTGTTCATCCATCTTGTGTTGAGTCTTTGAACTTCCATTTTGACCTTAGGATGTAAATCCTAGATGTAACATTAGCAATTAAGAAATCCTCATCAAAAAAGTAAAATATGCATGAAATTACCCTTGTACAAAACTGGTGTGTTTGTTTCAACCAAAAATGCATCGATTACACAAAAAAAAACAATGATACTATGCATGCTACAATTAATATCAACATCACTAGTTTAAAAAATTATCACATATTCTACTTGAAATTAAATTTTGCATTTGAAATCTTCAATATGAATATTTTTTATAATTTCTATAAAGTTGGTAGAACAAAAATTATACTTCAAATATAAATACATGTACTCCTACCAAAATTATGTATAAATAAATCCAACTCTAAGTGAGAATATATTTATAGATGTGATTTTTCTTCCATCTTGTGTTGAGTCCTTCAACTTCCATTTTGACCCTAGGCTCTAAAAACTAGATGTAACATTAGCAATTAAGAAAGTTGTTGCATAGAACACCATTATTGCACGAAAAGATCTACTTGTTAATGCTCAATACAACCGCTAGAGTTAATGAATCTATGGGAGGTGGTTAAGCCATGTCACCAACCTAAGCACTCCATTGCACAACACAAGGAGATAAAGGGTGAAAAACTTGCAACAATCCCCCCAATGCAAGTGATGGGTTCGAACTTCTGACCTAGGATTTGATACCAATTATTGCATAGATGGTTGTTGTTACACCACAAGATCTATTTGTTAATGCACAATACAACTTCCAAAGTTAATGAATCCATGGGAGGTGGTTAAGCCATGTCACGAAACCGAGTGCTCTGCTACACAACTTAAGGAGACCAAGGGTGCACACCTTGCAACAAAATCCTCAATAAAAAAAAGTAAAATGCATGAAATTACCCTTGTGAGAAAATGATGTGTGAGTTTCAACAAAAAAATGCATTGATTACACCAAAAAAAAGAAGAATAATACAATGCATGATAAAGATGAAATAAACATCACTAGTTTAAAAAATTATGACTTAAGTCATGTGAAATTATATTTTGTATTTGAACTCTTCAATATGTATTTTTTTAATTTTTATAAAGTTGAAAATATTGTTTGACACTTCAACCAAAAATAAGAGTGACCACATTTGAACATGCGACAACTTGGAGACACATGTTCTCTAACCAACTCTCCTTATGCAATTGGAAATGTTCTAGGACACTCTTACTTCATTATAAACCTATTAGTGCAAAGAGAATTTAACCAAATACAAACTTGTAGGAATATTGCTAATCAAATCATGATGTTTTGTTTTATATTTTAACAAATTTTGAAATTATGGAGGCATCATAGACCTTGAGATATTAATTTTTTAATGGTATAGTGTTGTGATGTTCTTTCAATGCTTAAACATATAGCTTTGGAGATTTTTTCGGACACTCTTCTTATGTAGTTGGAAATGTTCTACGGCACTCTTTCTTCATTATAAACCTATTAGTGCAAAGAGAAAACCAAATAAAAACTTTTAGGAATATTGCTAAACCACTCATGATGTTTTGGTTTATATTTTAACGACTTTTGAAATTATGGAGGCATCATAGACCTTAAGATATTAATTTTTTAATGCTATAGCATCATGAATTTATTTCAATGTTTAAACATATACCTTGCTTCTCTTCCTCAATACACTTTCTTCATAAGAAAAGATTCTTAGGATCTAGCATGTTTGCAAGATTACATGCTATTATTGATTCTTCTATTGGAATCAATGGGTTTCTTATTCTAATTTTTATTCATATCAAATAATTACTTGAGAGAAATCATGTCTTTGAATATAACATTTTCCATTGTATTATTTATAGCATCATTATCCTTGATTGTATCCTAATTGTTATCTTCATCTATAATATAAGTCTCAAATAGTCTAGTGTTAGACAGTGACCAATGGTGCAAATGAAGAGATATTTCTCAAATAATGAATGATTTTACAAAATAATATTTTGGTCACAATGTATGGAATAGTAGACCATTGTCTCCCCAATTTGAGTTTTATTTTTCATGTTTGATTTGTTTAGATTTTATTTAGCTTATGCTTTTATTTCTTTGAGAGCCTAGTCAATATGCACTTATCAAGTTTTGATTTGATTAAGACTAGAAGGGTGAGTACCCATTACAAAATAGTCATAGAGGAAGAGGGAGGTTGGTCACAAAAAATGAATCACCACAAAACAAGACTCACCAAAAGTGAGCCTAAAAATAACAAAAAAATATGCACTTATCAAATTGATCAATATTATCATTTTTATTTAAATTCAATAGAAAGAGAAAGTATCACAAAAACTAATATAAAGTTGAGAAAGTGTTACACTACATGGGGTAACACGTCTCAACTTGGGTATGAAGGTAAGATAATCAGGCTTTTGAATAAGATAAAAATGACGAGCTTTTACGGATTTCAATCTATAAAGGCATCACATTCAAATTTTGACTAATTAGAGCATGTGTTTATCAGCCGTAAATTTTTGCATAATTGCCCGGCAGATATGGTAATTGAGTGGATAATGAATAGCTCACCACCTTATTATAAAATGAAGGATTTTTATGAATGTATATTGTATGCAAGCATGTATCTAGCATATATACATACATACATAGACCCATACGTATATATGTATGTATATTGTATGTATGTGTATATGTGTGTACATACGTACATACATACACATATACATAATCTAACATTCTTGTTCTAGTGCAAGTAAGAAGAAATCAAGTAAAGGTTGTTGAGACAAACTTTATACCTGTCAATTATATTTATTTGAAGGTTTCTAAAAACATAACAATTCTATATATAATCTAAAGTTCGTGCTCTAGCACAAGCAAGGAGAAATCAAATAAATTTTGTTAATACTAACCTTATACATGCCAATTGCATTTGTTTGAAAGTTGCTAAGAATAATTACAAATCCATGGTGTGCATTATGTAGTCATGGTAGGCTACAAGATCATGTTTTTTGGGCATTCTATCAAACAAATTCCATACCTCGACTCTAATTCAATATTTTACTTACATATCTACATGGAAAATTTTAACTACGACATATCAGAAAATTTATTTATCCTTTATATTTTGACGAATGTTCATTGCTCCCATTTTAGTAAAAGCAAGGAAGTTTCTAACAATGGTTATGGAATTTGGCTTCATATTTGCTAATTACATTTTCTCCAAAAGGAGCAGAGAGATAAATCTAGATAGAGGGAAAATAAATAGAGTGATGAAGTGGGAGATATTGAGATATAGAGAGATTGAGAGGTATAACGAATGAGAGGAATAGAGTGACATTGAGATACAATTAAAGATAGAGAGTGTAGCGTAGAGAAAAGTAACCCTTTTTCACACTTAATTTGGGAATTGAATAATTAATGATAAAATGGACATAATTGTGCCTTATTTAGGGTGTTGTAAAGTGTTTCTTTATAATTTCACACTAATCTAGGGATTTATTAATTAATTAAGGTTAATCATGCCTTAATTGGCCCCTTTAATTCAAATCCAAGCCTAATTAATTGCATTTTCTGAGGGATAAAGCATGACACTCTTAAATGAAATTGCACAACACTTAATTTTGCAAGGAATACATCGTAGGATAGTGACCTAGGACCCATTTTTCCCCACTAGGTCCTAGTGTTATAGTGTGTTAGGTTTTAACATAGGGATAATTAGTTTTTCTTGTATTGGGTAGTTGTTCACCTGTCACATATTTCATGTCTTTAAAAATATTTTATACTATGTAAGTTATCATCTCATTTTTTAATATATTTTCATCTCTGGTGAAATAGCATAGTACTTCTCTCATTTGTGAAGATTTATTTGTAGGTTGTACTCTTGAGAGGTGGTTGACACCAACATAGTATCAGAGTCTTCATCCTATGCCTTCTTTTTCCATTGAGAGTTTTCATTCGATTTGTTTTGAGATCATTATTCATGGAATACATTCAGAAGAATGTTCTTGTTTATAATTTTTTTTCTTTGAACATGCATGAATTTATTTAAAACTTGAAGCTTGTGATTTCTCCTGTGCATGATTTTTTTTTGTGTTAGGAGGAGTCACGATTTTCCACTACTATGTTTTTCCAAACCCTTTGGTGCATTTTTCGGAAACATTGTTGCGATTTGTTTTTTTATCCCACATTCACATTGTAGATTGTGGCATCAAAGGCGATGAACCAGTCTATGACTCGTGCAATTCCATTGGTGTTGGAATATTGCTAATGACATTGCAAAAAGGAGGTGTCTAAAAATCTATCAAAAACTCATCGATCTAAGCCATTTTTTTGTAGAAAAGGTTGATTATCTATTGAGCCCAATTCTTTGTTGAGAAGGAAAATTTTTGCTATTGAAGATGGGTGACCCTTCACCAAAGTGATGATGCAAGAAAGCGGGCATGATTTCTAATTGGAGACATCTAAAATTCCATCTGTAGGTTGTGAATCTTCATTGAAGTCACCCGTTTGTTGGTTATTTTTCCAGTAGAACCTTAGAGTTCTCTAAAGAGTAGCCAACTCCTATAATGAAGAAACTGCAAGGTTAGTGGCCAACACAACAAGTAAAATATTTTAAGGTCTTTACTCCTACACTTTAGGCTCTGTAGGACCTAGGAAGGTGTTCCATATTGTGTTTACATGAGGTGTATCCAATTGATAACACATTTATATATAGATTTATTCCTATATATTACAAAAAGTGTACTTCACTGAAGGTTTGGCTGACCTTTAAGTAGATAACTACCTTTTTTCTAGGAAACAGGGGTAGTTCAAACCCACACCATACTTGAAAATATTTTCAATTAATGTTGTTCTTATTTTAAGTTTGTGACCTGGTATACTAATTACTCATTTTCATGGAAGATTTTCTAGCAAATAGATGAGTGTTTCATCAATTGGAGCAACAGAGTCAATGTGTGAAAACATTTATATAAACTACTTAATTCAAAGACTGGCAGACTATTTTTATAGTGCTTTACATTTATGAAAACTTACAATGTGTGAAAACACTCACTACTTACAAATCCTATGCAATTTCTTACAAAATCTATAATTCTCCTTAAGCATTTTAATCAACTCTTTGAGTTAAAGCTAAAATAGAATCTACATTCAATGGAATAATTGAAAATAAATGATAACACCATTAGTATTTTCATTCATAACTTGTGAGAAAGATACATTAGAGAGTGTTTATTTCCAAACCGGTATTTGATTCGATACCAGTAATTTCTATAAAACTATTTTAAGACTATTACATATAGGACTCATATCCAAGATAATCTATAACTCTATTTATCCATATTCTTCATAAAGTTCCTTTCCTAAAATTAGCTTTCACCTAAGACCTTGCTAAGACTTAAAAATTTGATCCTTTGTAATGAGCCCTGAAATCCTTTTTATAGAATAGGGGAGCAACAAGCATCATGCTCAATTACATTTACATTCCATTTCATTTGCACCAGAATTTGAGACGTTCTTAGTTAGTTACATTCACTCATTGCAAAAAATGGAAGAGTAAAAGACCAAATTCCACACCCTTTGCATGAAGACATGCCAACTCCTCAAAAATAAAAGTCTATTGTAGTAGTGTTGAATCTTCATCCTTGTTGACGGGTGACCCCACAATAGTGGTTTACAATTTTTGGCCAAACTGGACACTGAAATTATTAATTTTAACTAAATCTTCACATTCGGGAACCTATAGAGGCTAAACCGTGAAGAATTTGAAGATTATGCAAACTAGAGTCTTGTCAAATTTTATCTGTAGATTCTTCAAATATTTTTTTCAAAATTTTGGAATTAGATTGCACTTCTTTTTCCATCTCCCATAAAAACTAGTTTTTTTCAAAAAACAACATTTTTAAAAAGTGACACACACCATATCACGCATAAATTTTTTTCCATGAAGGATAAAATTCTAATTCTTCCAAATTTAGATTCGTAACACTGATATCTAGTGCTTCCGCTTGGTTAGACAATTTTTTATTGAATATTTTTTCTTTAATCAAGTTTCGAAGTCAAACCAATTACAATTCAGGCATAGCACGACCATATAACACAACTTTTTTTGTATATATCAAAATTCAATTTTCTTTTTTTTTTTTTAAGATCAAGGACTTCAATATCTAGTGCACTCATATTTTTCAAATTTTTTTTTGATAATCGCTATTTTTCCTCATGTGTAGAACAAAGATCTTCATTTTGATGAAAAACCTATGTTTAATTAAACTAAAAAAAAAACATAATAGAACCAAAATATATTAAAATTATATTCGTTGGATAGCTCGTTCTAAGGACTACCTGATTCAAGTTGGGTTTGTGAAGATTCCTCCATTTCCACCCTCAACCTGACCTCTGAAGTGCCAAAATTCAAGTTTTTTTAGTGTCTTAGGGGGAAAAGGAATAAGGGGGGTTTGTTTGAACTAGGGTTCATTCAAACCATAGTTCATTCAAACCCCCCTTTTATAAGGGGTTTTGTTGGATTTTTTGGTAGAAAAGCATTAAAATGGTTCGCTCAAAGCCAGGTTCTAGCGAACCCCTAATGGGTTCAGTCGAACCAATAGGTTCGTACAAACCCCTTAAATCATGTTTTTTCTCATGCATTCATTTTTTGTGATTTTTCCTTCCTCAATTCAATTGTAAACCACTATTGTGGCTTCACCCTTACCAAAGAAGATTCTCCACTAGTAGCCCTAGTAAAAACCTACATACTACCTGAAAGAAACATAGATGCTACCAATGTTAGGAAGTCTGGCACTTCTCCAACACACTAGCCTAAAATTTTTCCATGTTACCACTAGAAATAAGAAATCACATGAATGTTGAATAGGACAATCTTGACGAAAGGGCCATGGTGTCATCAAAAAAGAAAATGGGGTTGATTCATTAATCTAATTCATTAGCCTCAAAGGATACTAGCTTGCATCTTACTCATGGTGGAACTAGAGGAACCGTCACCACCTCCTCGTCAAAGTCTTTAGAAGGTACCAGGGAGAGTGGATAACAGTCGGACTTTGGATATGTGTCAGCCTCACTATCTGAAGGGCTATTAGAAACATCACTGGGAGAACAAAATCCTCCAAGATAAGCCTTACGATACTTACACCTTTTCTTTGCCTTCTTTTCATATTCCACCAGCTTTTTTCCTTTGAATTTGACTAGGTCTTCTGAAACAGTTCGGCTCCTCAGGCGGTAATTACTCCTAACACCATACTTCTTGATTTTTATGCATCCCATTCTACTCTTTGGTGTATTAGGAGCTTCTTGTGTCTCAATTTCATCCTCAAAAGCATTATTCTCAGACTCAAGCAAACTCAATTTTCTAGACCTTTGAACCGGCCTAGTAGACTCTTCAAGCTTACTCACTTATCAATGATAAGAATTGAAAACCTTCAACAACTTTTCTGTAGGATGCAATTTCAGAATGAAAAATATGGCCATCAGTCCTCCTTATATGGAGCCATGCAAGTGTGCCAACCATTATTACTCAAAGAAAGCTTAAGCGTGTGAGCTGACAATAGTTTGTTTTGATCCTTTTTAACCTCAACCATTGATCATGTTTTAAAAACAAATCAATGGATAGATTAATGGTGAAACTAATTATGAACAATTTTTAATTATGTTTTTTATTCCTTTTCTTGATAAAAAAAGCCTTGAGTAGATATACATCCACTCTATACACATATTTCAACCACATACTTAGCATTATTTTAAAAAAATTGTGCTATAATCACCCACTTACCCATGGGAATTAATTCACTTGTGTTTCTTCTTAGAAAAACAATGGGGAGTGATCTTGATCTAATCTCAAAATGTCAATTTGTACATTGTCCTGCTTTATTTTCACCTTCCCACACATACCAATAACTATCAGTACTAACGGTCGAACTCCCAAATATGTGCCTCAAAGAATAAACTTGAAAAATAGCACCCTTTGGAAATAGTACCCTCTCAGCCATTTTTAGCAACCTTCCAACTCCATTAGAGTCCATCAAAGCCCTTTTAAAATTTCTATGTGTCACTTGCCTGCTTGCCCACTGAAGAATACAGGACATGGGTAGTGCCCACTGGGGATGGCAGGGAGCGGTCAAGGCCATCGATTTCCTTCCTTAATCGACAATTGTTGTCATTAGAACTTGGTGGGTTTCTCAACAAGTGACAGGTGTCAAGCCACCCACTAGCCCGTGTAACTATCTTTCCTTACTACTTTTAAAGAATGGGCACACAGGGAATGGTTTTGATGAGAACACGTATTGTAGTGTTTCATCATTGACCTCTATTGAAACCATGTTTGCGAGCCTTTTGGAGTTACCAGTCTGACTATTTGATAGTAACATGTAGCCATCACCCGCTAGCCTATGTGTTTAAAATATTATGAAATAAACCAACACAAGTGTGCTGGGAAAAGTCAAGATGTGACCGCATCTTTAAATCTGCAACCATTGATCATCATTGAATGGTGCCACCTATCTTCACCAAAGAGACTGGGCCCACCAATACACTAGATATGTGACTAAAGCCTATCAACCTGTTGGAATAAAATAAGAAGAATTAAATTGGCACAGGCACACAAGGAATGAATGGGATTAGCTTATGATGATCAAACTACTAGCATAAAGTCCTAATTTTGCACATGCTGCATTTGAATTTAATCTTAAAAAGGGACCACCTCTAGGCATACACGATCTTGACCCATAAAGGACGAAGCCTAAGGATTTAAGTCATTATAGATTTTAAGCTTTGACCACATGATGTCATATCAAGAAAATCTTCTAGGTTGAGATGTCAATATTAAGCAATATGATCAATACAATCTTATTAATTTAAGAGATTAGTAAATTGTCATAAAAAAAAGAAAAATTCTAAGACAAAATAAGAGATATTATAATCAACATTATAACAACTATTCATTAATAACTTGACAATTGGTAATCAAAATTAATAAAGAATAAAATGATTATGTCAAATTATAAACAAAGAAACCAAAAAGAAGGTTAGCACAAAATAATCCAAATCAAGGAATCAATTTGGATTCCTATCATGATGGTTAAATTTTTTTTTATCATTTTAATCATGATTTCATCTAATATCAAAGGATTGTATTATGTAGGAAGAAAATTTTTATTTTTTTAAAATAATTATTTGTGTGCATTAATTATCTAAGTATACTCTAGAAGATTTGGGTTTAGTGATTCATAATTATTTCAATTTGAATGAAACTGCATTTAGAAAATAGATGAAAACTTAATCCATTCTATGGTTGAAAATTAGAAGAGACCAAAATAAATAAGATTACCTTAACTATGAATAAAAGAAAAATCATTGGAATAAATAAACAATTTAATAATTAAATAATAGATAGTAATTATTATTAATTAATAATATTGTTCTCTATTTTGAAATAAGACTGTGAATATTAAATTTAATTCTATTATTAATTTTCAATACCTTGTTGATAGAAAATTAATCTACTATAAAAACTAACATAGTATAAAATCAAGAAAATACAAGTAAAACAAATTTTAAAAAAATTATGACATAAATAGAGATAAACATGTATCTTTTACATTATAAATGAACTTTTAGAAAGAGTGAGTTAGCCAAGTCATTAGGAGAAAACATGTGTAATCATGATGTATACATGATTTGCTTACAAGGAGAGAAAAAAATAATCTATATATGTCTTTCTTGATATCTATAAATCCAAAAAATTTATAAATGAAGGCATTTAGCACTAGTTTGTTAACAAACATGTATAGATGAATTCTTGAAGATAATGATGAGTCAAAGGATTATATAATACATTCTAACGATCTCCCATGTCAGCAAGGTTACATGGCTCTATGATAAAGATAAACTAGTATTCATTGTAGGACTGACATCTCATGAGGTGCTAACATTTCGTGTGATGGATCTAGGAGATGCTTTCCTCATTCCATCCCCATATTATTTTAGGTAACTAAAAATTATGTTTTACTAATCTAATCTATTACTTTCCAAATCTCTGGGTTACTATTTGCATTTGAATTGATTAAATTGAGAAATATAAATCTAGTGTATGTAAATGTTGACAAGCAAGTTTGGTAGAGATATAAAATGGCGAACTGAAGTAGAAATGATAGTAGTTGAGTGAAATGTTTGCAAAAAAATTCAAGTGACAGTGAGCACACTTTAATAAGCCTACGAGCAAGTGAAGTGTAAAAACATAAGAGTAAAGGGCGTATTGATAACAAATCCCTCCAACACACTCGGTGCCACAATCGATGAGAAAACATTGACAAATATAGTTTATTTTGCAAGAGAGAAGATGATGAGCATCAGAGGGACTGTTGTAGAGGAGGTGTAGAGTGAGAGGGAGTGCAAGCATGTTCACATTATTTATCCTTTGACAAAGGACATGGGACTACCTAGATTAAGAGTAGGAGTCATTATATTTTATTTTGCTTATTATTAATTGTTTACAAATTCTCTTGTAATATTTAAACTTAAATTCTAGAAAAATAAAAGCTTAATACTTTAACTCATTTAGCCCAACCCTTCAATAGTAAATATACCTCTAAGCAAAGCATTCAATTATAAAGATGACATATCGAAGATTGATTATAAATTCCACATGTTGAACATAAAAAAATTATAAAGGTGGCATATGAAAGCTCAATTAAATAAATTTTTTTTTTTTATTTTTAATTATTTACAGATTCCCTTCGAAAAATTAAATACTTTAGACAGTAAAATCAACCCTTAAAAGAGTAAATACACCTCTAAACAAAGCCTTCAATTATAGAGTTGACATACATACGATATCAAAGATCACATATAAATTCCACACGTCTAACTTAAAACTTATCGGTCAATCAAATGGCCAGATACAAATCCTACTAGATATAACTGTAAGAATGCCTCTCAACCATATGTACCAAATACAAATCTTACCAAATTTAACAAACTACACTGGATGAAAATCCTTATTCAACTCCTCCTATAATAGACACAACGAAACACACACACAACAGTCCCTTTATTCATAACAATAATCATCGTTGGATAGCAATAGTTGTTAAGCCTGTATTTCGGATTAAGCATAGATTATCAGCAATCAATGGCGAAGCTATTCCATCCAAAACCAGTGCAGTCGGATGTATTGACAGCAAGTGTAGTATGTATTTTACCCTGGCAATCATCACCATTATAAAGAAAGACAGGCTGTCCTTCGTACACAAAATGATATCCTCCGTGCCAGCTTATTTCATGACACCCACAACCACTGAAACCATTACCCTGGTCAGTACACCCAGGCCCTTTCCACATAGTTAAAGAACTACCCACACAAGGCTTTAGAATCAAGAGACATACAAGCAATACTCCCATAAATCTCAAAGCATTAATTTTATCCATAACGTTACAAAAAAATGTAGCTGACAGATAAAATGTTTAGATGTACAGCGGAAGGAATTGTGCTTGGTACTTATAGGGGAAGCGCAGGTTTCTTTAGCCTCTCTTACTTTGATTGTATCGTCCAAATAAAGACTAGATGTGGTTTTCCCTACCTACATGAAACGTCTCCAGTATTGGTCGTTCTGCATTTCTACAGCTGTTAACAAATGAAAACCTAGAATTGTTTTCGTCGTTAGCGAGCTAATTTGTTTCTAACTACCTGCCGTCAGTAGATATTATCGTATCCAAAATTTCACAGCTGCCCGTCAGTGGATATTATCGCATCCAAAACTCCACAGCTGTTAACAAACCATAAGCAAAGAATTACACCTCTTCTTTACGGCTTATTCTTTAAAGAGTATTATAATACATTTTGTAGAGTACTCCTACTGCATGTACATGGTCCAGATAATATTATAAATTTAGTACCTTTTAAAATATTAAAATATTGAAAATAATAATATTATTTATTTAATGACTGCATATGTTTTTTCTTTTCTTTTTTTCTTAAATAAATAAATAAATAAAGAAAAAAAGAAAAAAGCATAAATCCTACTAACTAGTCTATATATATGCCGAGAGATATCCTTCTCAAGGTGCATAAATTTTTAATCAATTTGTCACATAAAAGTGCAATAAGAGTCTCGAGAAGGATATCTCTCGGTGTATTTTAGATATATTTTTAAATATATGTATGCTAGTAGCATTGCAATGTAACATGTAAGATATTAAATGAATTAGGGTTAGAGTAAGGGTTAGAATTAAGATTAGGATTAGGATTTGGGTTAGGGTGAGGTTTATATATAGAATTATGGCTAGAGATATGATTAGGGTTAGGTGTAGAGATAAGATTAGGGTTAGGGTTAAGATTAGGGTTAGGTTAGAGATAAGATTAGTGTCAGGGTTACAGTTAGGGTTAGGGTTAAGATTAGGGTTAGAGATAGAATTAGGGTTAGAGTTAGAATTATTGTTGGAGTCAAGATTAGGGTTAGGGTTAGAGTTAGAGTTAGAATTAGTGTTAGGGTAGTGGGTAAGGTTAAGGTTAAGGTTAGGGCTAGGGTTAGAGATAGAATTTTATCTAGCGATAGCGTTGGGGTTAGGGTTAGGCTTAGAATTAGGCTTAGGGTTAAAGTTATGACTAAGGCTACATTAAGATATAGAATTAGGGTTAAAGCTAGGATTAGGGTTATGGTTACAATAGAATTAGTGATAATTTTAGAATTAGAGCAAGGGTTATTGTTAGAATTAGGGTTAGTCTAAAGTTTACAAAAACAATTAGCATTAGTGTTAGGGTTAGAGTTTGGAATAGGGTTAGGGTTAGGGTTAGGGTTATAGTTATAGTTAAAATTATAATTACTGGTAGTTTTAAAATTAGAGTTAGGGTTAGTTTTAGAATTAGGTTTATGGTTAGGGTTAGAATTAGGGATAATGTTAAGGTTATAAAATTAATTAGTGTTAGTTGTAGGGTTAGAGTTAGGATTAGTGTTAACATTAGCGCTATGATTAGGGTTAGGTCAAAAATAAAGTTAATGTTAGTTTTACAATTAGGTTTAGGGTTAGAGTTAGAGTGAGAATTATTGTTGAATTTGAATCATCACCCTAATAGATAACCTTGACCTTGACCCTAATTGAACCTAACATTAACCTTAATTGAACTATAACTCTAACCTCAACCTTAATCTTAACCTTGAACCCAAGATTTCTCCTAGAACTCTAACTATAATTGAAATTTAACCCCAACCTAACCTTAACCCTAACCCTAACCCCAATCGTAACTCTAACTATAATTGTAATCATAACCCTTATCCTAATTCTAACCCTTACTATAATCTTAATTATAATTCTAACCCTAACCATAATTTGTAATCCTTATTTTAAAACTAACACTAATTCTCATGGTAACATTAATTATAATTATAATCCTATTCAAGCCTTACTCTATCCCTAAATAAACCCTCACCTAAATTGAATCTAACCCTATTCGTAATCAAACCCTAAACCTAAATGAACTTTAACCCTAATTTTTACCCTAGTTGTATCATAACCCTAATTGAAACCTAACCCTAATTGGACCCTACCCCTTATTGATTCCTAATCCTAACCCTAATAATAATTATAACCCTAACCCTTATCCTAATTTTAGACCTAACCCTAATTATAACCTTAATTTTAATTTTAAACCTAACCATAATGTGAAGCGTTTTTTCCTTAATCGCTTTGATTTTTGGCTTGTATAATGTTTTTCAATTTTGGGTATCCCCACACTCAAGTAGAGTTATTGAAAATATGTGCAATACACCACGTAGTGGCAGGGAAACTTTCATCTTTCATCTCCCTTTCAGGAGAGAGTTCGGAACACATGTTGGCTCGTTTGGGATTTTTGAGGGAGCTATATTCATGAGCTCCAAATTTGCCTCCTTTTTAACACATCACCTCTTCACTGTAGGAGGATTGTGTCTCCTATG
>VDFB02139357.1:0-16193 GCA_007258455.2 Sequoia sempervirens | reverse complement strand
TGCATTAAAATCAAACTTTAAATTTAATTTCTTATAGATAAAGAGATAATACAATGTGAGGATAATAATATGGACTTACATGATGAGGACCCTTCTAATCTTAGTTATCCTTTTTTTTGTTTGTCATATCATACCACATGTCGATGTTACATGTGAGAAAAAGAAAAGGCACATAATCCAAGTCTTAATATGATTCTTTCCAAGCTTACATTATATTTGATAGTTTTACATCACAACTTTTTCTTGAGGGAAAACTTATTGATGACATGGATAGTCTCATGTGGGGCATTTATTCTATTGACATATTTTAGAGCATACATTATAAACATACATGATGGGGATAATTTTATTGGTCAAATATTGCTATCTATCTCTCTTATTACTTGCCACTTTATGTTTTTATTTTTGTTTATTAGATTTATATTTATTTTATGTTGATTCAATGCTCCTAGTTAGCATGTAGATGACACAAAGACATGTTTAGTGGCACCACATGTTAACACAAGTAACTTTGAATATGTGATGTGTTGTTTATGTGACTTCTTCCTTGTGTTTGATATCATTTTCACTTTTTCCTTTTGATTATGTCATGTATGTTGTAATCCACCTTTATTATTCTTCTATTTAGCTTATATGTGTCTACACTTTGACCTTTTATTTATGTTGTATTTAGCTCCTACTATTTCATATGATTTCTTTGTTATCTCCCATGCTTTCCTATATTCATTTTTTGATTTTCTTTCCCCCTTATATCTTATGAATTCCATGCTATGATCCTCATCATGGTTATGTCTTAGAATTACATGTTAATGTCCTTAAATCATGCTTACATCTTACTTGAACTTACACAATCCTTATCTATCATTTATTTCTATCATTAATTTTATTCATTTAAGACATCTTTCCTTTTCCTTATTTCATGTACCTTGATAATTATATCATGCCTAGATGTCCTTAATTATTATCATATGACATCATCTTTTGTCATGTTTACATGCCTTATCATGATTGTATCCCTTTCTCCTCTCCTCCAATTCCTTGTGTCATTTGTATGCAACAAATTAGAGAGGGATATATGTGTCACTTATGTTTTTTGTGAGAGATTTTGTAGTGATAAAATCATAGTCATTAGGTCATGTCCAAGGGAGATTTAAGAATCTTATCACTTAGTCAAATTTATTTTACATTTCCACTTAGATATTTACCACTTATTTGTATTAATTTTTTGACAAAGCATTCATTAAAAGGAGAATTCAAGAATGATCTATATACTTTGAGCATATCTATATCCTTTGAGTGTTTTGAAAAATATTTAATCTTTCATGTTGACTACTTATATTTATTTTGAAATGCATCTACCTAGTAGTTTTCTTGTACATCAAAGAGGGGGAAAATGCATACCCATGCCCTTATCCCTTATGTTTTTTTGGTTAACTTTGATTACAATATTTTTATGCAATGACTAGTATACAAGTGGCATATTCTTACATGAATTCAACTCATGAAATCACCAAATCATAATTGTATCATAACACATCCTTAAATATCAATTGTAATTCCTATATTCACCATTTGCCATCTTAGATGGGATATGTAGGTGTGGATTTGACCTAAATCATTCCTAGTCATGGATTCAAATGTTAAAATTTTAAAATTCAAATTCAACATAAATCTTGTCAAATTACTTCTAGACTTTGTGAAATAACCTAAAACACATTTGAGTTTCAATTAATGTGTCATTCTATTGTATTTAAATATATTCATTGACTCATTCAAAATCATGCTAGGGATATCAAAAGAATTTCCATAAAGCATTATGAGAGCATAATAGTAGCTTACAAAATTATACCAACACACATTATCATAGGTCCATTGCATGTTTTATTATTTCCCTTGATCCTTGTTCTAAATTTATTAAATAAATTCAAATACATGTCTAACTAAGGAGAACATGACCCTTGTGATTTACTAGATTATCTAAATATTTTTGTGAACAATACTAGAGTCTTTACTTAGATTTAGATCAAGGTAGGTGAATTTTAAATATTATAATTCTACTAGTTTAATCTTGCAATGCATAGTTCATATTTATATATTAGGCTTAGTTTTTCACTTGTAGAGATTAAGTCCGCACTTGCATAGGTGAATCAAAGTAAAATATAATCAATTTCTTTTAGGCACTCATCTAAGAAAACCATAGTAGAATAAATCTTGGCATCCTCATTTTCTCTTTCTCACCTTCAAAATCTAGCCAAGTATCCCATTTAAATTTATTTAATTTAGAATTTATTATTTTCAATCTCACCTAATTTATCTAGGTTGATTATTTATCTATATTTACTTTATTTATTTAATTAGCCTAGATATTTTGTGCAATTTTGCGTATTTTTGTAGGACAATTAGAGAAGACAAAATGACCTATCTTCTACCAAAGTGTGTTCTTTGTGTAATTATTAGGTTCTCTTTAGTATTGACAGTTCAATGTACCAAATTTGAATTTGGCATTGATGCTCTTCAAATAGAGAATTCCTAACAAAAAAGTTGTTTGATGTTGAGTTTGAGGTTAAGGGTAAAACCCATGTTACAACACAAATCAATTTTTCTTCACTAAGAGAAACAATGATCCTTATCAAATTATATCAAGAAATCAAATGCGAAATCTATTCTTTATTTGAACTTTGGTGAACTATTTTCTATTAAATTATCAATGTGATGAGTGATTTGATAAATTTATATCTAAAGAGATTGTTTGATTTCTTTACGTTCTCAACTTTATTATAATATCAATACATTGCAAAAATATAGATCACTTAGAAGTTTATCATTCAAAATGAGAAGAAAACCAATGTAAGATGGAAGGATAAAATCAAAGATATCATCCACCTCCTTCTCAATGATAGTTTATAGTGCATAATAAATGTGCCTAATATTCTTGTAAGGACATGTTGCAATTCATTTTATAAATGTTGGTAATGGTTTTTACTATCATAAAATATGTTGAGTGATTTTTATTTACATGCATTAAAGTTTGAAACTCAAAACCAACTTAAAAACTATTTATTGTAGATTCGTGTATAGTTTGTTGTATTTATGCTGCTAAATGAAAGAAAACTTCTATGGACAATGTGAAAAGATGTTTAGAAATACAAACTCTAAGTAGGTGTGTTATTATTATATATCTACTATATTTATTTAGCTATAAATTTAAGAATGAAAAGTTGTTTTGATATATAAAAAAATGTTTCCTTAAAATAAATAAATTTTTAGGAGTGTCAAAATTATATTAATGGGAAAACTATATTGAATCTTATGTGCTTAAAGACAAGTTTTAATATTGTATTCTAACAAAATAATTAGATATACATTAAACCAATTCCTTATTATGAAATCACAATCATAATTCTCTTTTGTGGTGGGTAAACTTAGTGGAAAGTTCATGAAATCATATTTATAAGTTTGATGGAATGTCTACTTTAGCTGACAATTGATACAATATTGGATATACTAGATGCAAATTAGATTATTTTTTAATTTTTTTATCTATACCATTCAAGGATGTGAGTGACATTATATCTTAAAGAAGGTTTATAAAATACTATATGAAATATAATTTTTCTTATTTAGAAATTAGAGCATAAGGTATAATTCTTAGAGAAAAATTTAATTGTACCATTACTAACCTCTCAATGGTGAATAAATATGTTTATGTAATGGTATATAATGACCCAAAATATCTTGGCAATCTAATATAAAAATATTTTATTTAGTGGGTTCAAATTATATAAAGGCTCACAAAATATTATATAAGAAGAGCTCTCTCATTTAGAAGTGGATCTTAGGTATACACGCTTGAGTACAATTTCACCCTACTAATAGCCTCTTAATGATGATTACATGTGTTTGTACATTAATATGTCATGTCCCAAAATATCTTGACAATAATATGATAGTGCATTTACTAGATATAAATTAGAAGATAAACCCTTGAGCACAACTTGCACCATTAACAAATTTTCAATGATGTATAAATAGACTTCTAAAATATCTTGTGGTAAGAAAAAAGAAACCTTTGATATTATTAGTATAAGTTTCTAAAATATGTTATCAACATAAACATTTTTATTTTTTAATTCGACAAGGGTGTCATGTGACTCAGTCCAACGACCCAACAACCCATACCTTGGGTACCTGGTCGAGCGGGGGTGAGAATAGCCCCTTGTGGGTGGACGCCATAGCCTACATACAGGCCCACTGGTCAACATTTGATATCATAAGAACAAACTAGAGTTTTTGTTGAAGTCTTAACTCCAGCCTTTTATCTAGAACTAAATTGTCAAAATTATAACGGTTCTATCTATTAATTTAGTGTTTAAACTTTCTTTTGACCACCGAATTAACAAACAACTCACCAACTTTTTACTTTGAAATGTAACATCTCTATCTCACCAACAACATTTCCTCCGAGAAAAAGCAAGGATTTTATTGTTCACATAGAAGTTTACAATTAACTTTAGCCAGGTAGAGAGTGATTTAACTGCTACTTTTGAAAAAGAAATAGGCAGTCTTTTATTGAAGCCAATAGCCAAGAGCCAATTCGGTGGTGAATCTCCACGTATATGGAAGATAGCTACACTAAAGGACAATAGGGGATGAGCATGAGATGGGACCCACAAGAGGCTCTCCATTGGCCCCTTGGAATCTAAAGTGGGTCCCAAGACAATAAGACAAAGAGGCCCAGAGACTTAAAAGTCCCCTGATTGGGACCCACGTGGCCATCGTGACACGTGCCGTTGGCCCCGCCTCCTCGATACGTTGAATCTGTTGCTTTCCTAATTCTTTATTTTACCGACCCCCAGGCGTGGAGGACGTCAGCAAATTTGGCGCGTTGCGGGACACAGGGGGCCCACTACTTGATGGCAATGATAAGAACGCACGATGAAAGGCGTTGGGTGCTTACGCGTATTCTGCTTTATTGTATTTGGATTTAATGTTTTTTTTTCAATTTTAAATTATTTGTCTTATATGCCTAAGCTTAGCTTCTAGAGCCTACAAATATCTGGCGGTTACTTGCCCTTCAAATTTTAGATAGAAGTTCTATATACATAAAAAAGTATTAAAATATGTAAAATAATTTAATTTTTCAGTGAGAAAGTTTTTAGATGTCTTTTTAAAGTTTTGAAGGTATGGTGAAAATTGCATACATTACGCTTCTCCTTTTTCTTTTTGTTTATTTTTAATACGTACCATTTTTAATACGATGGGTAGTGTGTTAGTGATGTTTTTTTTTATTGAAGTTGATTAATTATTTAAATTTAATATAGTTTTATTTTTATATATTTTAGAGACTAGTCTTGATCCAATCTATTTGTTTGGATTAAATTTATAGACATAAAAAATGATTTTAAAATTTTTAAAACAATTTAAGTTGACCTCTTAACAATTAGTTGTTATTTGTCAACTTAAACATAAAACATTTCAAATTACATGTTAGAGTGTTGTATAAAAGGAGAAACTCTAATTCATTTCGATAAGTCCTAGACATCCTAGTGTAACTTAGGGAAAAATATTAGGTTAGCATTATAAAGCATAAACACAATAAACCCAAAGAAAAATAATGAAAAACAATGGAGTTAGAAAACATAAAAACAAAGAACAAGTTCACCAAGCCTTCATGTCCTCCATGAATCACCTTCATTGCACCTTCTCCATTTGCTGCAAGTAGATGTTTGCCCTCAGATTTTTGATGAGCAACCTATGACTACGACATTGTCCAAAGCAAATATTGAAGTATTCTAATCTAAAAGCCTCAAATGCAAGTATGCAAGTGTGAAGCAAGCCTAAAGTATGCAGAAAATAGCCTATGAAGTATGAAGTCACAATGTCAAGAGATGTCAAGAGATCAAGAGATGTCCAAATGAGGCCAAAATTGCCTTTTTATAGAAAAGTCAATTTTGGATGAATGGCCAAGATTGAAAGTTGAGAGGTGCCCTAAAATCAATGACTGAAATTAGATGTGACAATCCACAATTAGGGTTAGGGCAACATTTGAAATGAATGGTTGAGATTTAATTTTAGAAAAATCAAATCAATGGACAAAAATGTATGTGACAAGAGGAAATATTAGGCACCAAAAAAGAAAAAGCTGGAGAATCAAATAATAATTTGAAATTATTTGATTTAGGAGGGAGAGTTAACCTTTTGAATTAAAAATTAATTTAATTCAAAAGTGGTGGGACCATGTGACAGTAAATAATTAATTTAAATTATTTACATGAAGAGAAAATTAGAAAGTGGGGAATTTTAAATAAATGACTTTATTTAAAATTAGAAAAATCCAACGTGGACAATAATTAAATAAATTAAAGAATTTATTTAATTATAAGAAGACATTAAGAAATTAATGACGCATTTAAATAAATAAATAAAATTTATTTATTTAAATAATAGAGGAAATAATAGACAAGTAATAATTAAATAAATTAAATTTTTTATTTAATTATAGAGAGACATTAGGAAATTAGCAACACATTTAAATAAAATAAATATAATTTATTTATTTAAATAGCAGGAGGAATAAAAGCTATGAATTAATTAAATAATTTAGAATTATTTAATTAATAGTCGAATTTGGACTATGGGACATAATTAAATATTTTAATTATGTTAAGAAGAAATATGGAGAAAATAAAGTTCTCAGGCTTAGGTCAATTTTATGTGTCTACATTTTGCCTCTCTTTGTTATAATGCAACATGTCGCATTATGACAAAGAAAATTCAGTTCAGAATATGCCCCAGTGAAGGTATGGAGTATTTATGCCCCCTCGGGAAAATTTTCAAATTTTGGTCTGGCGCTAAAAAAATTTGGAAAGTGTCTCGATAAGTCAATTTGATGTCCAGAAAAACAATGGCACGATCGGTTTTGGATTTTAAAATGTTTAAAGCAGTCAAAAGGTCGGTTAAAGGTGGTTAAATGAGCCTCTAGTAATAAAGCTACAGAAAAACCCTAAAATTCACCCTATAAATAAGTTGAATTTGGATGAAAAGGTAAATCATTTTCACTTTTGCATTTTGAGAATTGAGAGCTTAGAGAAAGAGGACCTCGTGCGAAGATGGTGATTCCAGTGACTGAGCATCGCAAATTTTGAGTGCGGACCTTCCGACGGCTAGAGGGTGTAGAGCCACCAATATGTACCCTATTCCCACTTTGTAATTTTTTCATTTTTTCGTGCATTTTTAGGTGTTAAACCTAGGTCAACAGATGTGTCGCGATGCATCTATGTTCATGTAAGACGCAATCGCATTCGTGTTGCACGCATTTGATGCATTGCAATGCAACTGTCAGGTTTCACGACACAATCGCCAAATTGAAGTGCAAATATAGGATCATGCAATGCAATTTTTTTACAATGATGCAATTGATGGAGAGAGTGATGCAAGTTCTATAGGATGACACATCTGTGATATTGTGTGACGCAATTATCGTGTCGAGATGCATATGCCTGATGATATGATGCATTTGACCTGGCATGACACATTTGACTTTGACCAGGGTTGACTTAATTCAGGCTCAGTTTCCTAGAAACTTTTGATTAAATAGATGATAATAGTGATGCTCAATGATGTGCTAACTCTCGTTTCTACATGTGCATAAACGATTACCACCTATTTATATGCGCGAGTTCAGGCCATCTACATATGCATTCAGAGATCAGCTATGAGATAGGGAGCGTAGGTGACTGATGTAGTTGGGATTGTACTATGTTACCTATATGCCCATTGTACGGGAAAATAGGGGTCTACTGACAACACTTGTAGATAGGTGGCACTTAGAGACCTACTAATTTCACTTGCCGATGGGAGAGGCTACTGTGACTTTCGAGGATGTTTATAGGATTCTTGGATTGATCAAGGAGAGTGGTCTACGATCCACACCGATGACTGTAGGATTTGACAAAGCATTATGAGCCCGGTGATGTTGTGCAGCTAGGCATTGGAAGGTATGGGATTAGATGGGAGTTTATGGCCAAGCCACGCAATGGGATGCAATGCTATGCACTTTGATTGTCGATGTACTTATTCCTGATCATCGTCGTCACGGGTTTCCTATCAGATGGGGAGAGGTGCCCGTCAAGATGAGGTGGAACAAGATCGTGTTTGCATGGGGGCCATGTTTATTGGGGTTTCTTTATCATCAGTTGCACGAGGTGGCCTATAGAGAGGTGTGCAGTATTAGTTGTGGTACCACATTATTGATGATCTAGGCCAAGGAGCATATTTTTGTCTTTTGTCCACCAATTCAAAGACTAGGGCTTGTCGAGGGTGTTGGAATTGTAAAAATCTAATGTTTTTACATATGATTTCATTCTTAATTTTTCAAATAGGTGCCTTCTTGAACATTTTTTTCCCATATTTTACCATTTTTGCCCCATTAAATCCCTTGAGTTATGCATTTTTCATGACTGGGTCCATATCGGCATAGGTCCATGACTATCTCCCCGACACTCGTGATTATTTTATTCTAACATTTGCATACTATAGGTTGTATTGGCATAACTCCTTTGATGTTTCGACAATCACAAGTCTTGTGCATTCACCTATCGGCAGAGGTTTCGTTGTCGGAGCAGTGTCTTATCGAACTCAGTCTGTCTCCCCGACTTGTCCATATGGTGGTCTTCGGCGAGAGTTGGGTTATCAACAATTGTCATGGTGATTTCATTTTGTCACCCCGACCAAAAAGTAAGGGATGCATATCGGGGGGAGTCATTGCTATCATTTTAAGGTCTTGGCGAGTGACCTTCGGTCTCACCAACCTTACACATGGATTCTCTTTGAATATACTTTCGGTGTGACTATGGTGGATTCGAAGTAAGTCTCGACGAATGCAGGAGGGTCTCACCGATGAGACATATGAGGACTCTATCGGCATAAGGTTTGTGGTGTCTCGCTGAATGAAATTTGGGTTTTGTTTTGGCCAAGCATGAGTTTGTGGCAGGAGGTCATAACGAAAAGGTCGAGTCTTGCCGACAGGTCACGAATGGCTTTTGGCAAAGGTTTGGTTTTCTCTTGGCGATCAAAGGTTATCTCGGGGTGACTTTCGGTAAAGCAATGAGCATTCTATAAGAGGTCTCTCCAACATTGCTTTGTCTTTCCGATGATACACACAGGCACTCTTTCGGTGAGAAAATTGAGGATCTTGATGAAGATGAATACAACAAAGGATGCTTCGGTATGACATGAGGCGGGAGACTTCTTATGTCTTGGCAACTTGGATATGATAGATGACCTTTGGCTTGACATAGTGAGTTCGCTATGTTGTCTCCTCGATACCACAATGTTACAACAAAGGAACATAGGCAAATTTTGCAACTTCGGTGTAACGAACAGAATGTCACAGCGATCTATAGGAGAATGGGCTTTTCGGTGAAACAAGGAGCGATCTGCATAACGTTTCTCCGAGAGTGATAAGTTATGGCAACATGCGAAGAATAAAGGGGGTTTTTGGTAAGGCATAATGTCATCTGTTTGATGTCTCTCCGGCAGTCAACAGTCACAGCGAAAGCAAAATACACACGGGGATGTCTAACGATTGAATTGCCTTCGGCATGACGATACGTTATGTCTCACTGACTGTTCACTGATGAAAAATAGAATTTCAAAATGTTGTGGCCGACATGAATACATTTGGGAACCATTGTAGGCCAACTCGTTTTGCCCAAATTCTACGGTGGCCGACATGAATTTGAAGCGTTATGTTTTTCTCATGCTGGTGTATAAGTATGCACCCCGATTGTAATTGAGGGGGAGGAGATTTTTAGAATAGATACATACAGTATATTAGGAATGGGCATAGTAGAATAAAGTTCTCATTCTGGAGACTATGTTGCATGTTTTCAATGAAAATCTGCTGGTGTGGTAGGTTATTTCTGGTATCAATTGTATGTTGAGTTTATTAAAAAGCATTGCTAAGCTATCTCCAAGTTGATTCTTTCTGGTTGTTTAAATTGAAATAACAAGTTTATTTTCAGTTTATCAGTGCACATATTTTGTATCTGTGTGATTAATCTATTGGTTCTCTCAAGTAGAGATTAAATCCTTTTTGTTGATCATAGTAATCATGGGGAATTCATCTAGATTATTAAAGTAAAGCTTAGTGGTCAAAAATATTGCATGTTTATACAAGTTATAAATAGATCATATGCCATCAATTTTATTTTCTGCCAGAATAAGTTGCCCACTTCTGTTTCATTTGACTCCACATACCCAATAGGGCACTGGTCTCTACAATTTCATCATTTGAATTCATTCAGTTTCTTTATATCTGTTTATTGAGCAATTTAGGATTTAGATTAGAAGATTGCTATCAAGTTGGATTTCATTTGTTCACTGTCATTTGCCATTGTGGACAAAGCATTTCAGAAGGATAATCATAAGATAAGCCTGCTCAATTCAAAAAGTACACCCGCCTGGGTTTAGTAGCACCTAAAGAGTAGAAGGTTGAGTTCTCTTGACCTTGTCTATTACCCTAAAGCATATCAAGGGATTGGCATCCTCTTGAGGCATTCAGCCTATGTTTTTGAGAGATAACAAATTGGCGACTCCATTGGGGATTACATCAGAAAGTTCGGTTGGAGACCATCATATAGAGTCAGTGAAGAAAAATATTTTTAATTTGAGAAGTTTCAGAAAAGGTGATTCCGCTGGGAAAAGATCAGAAATAATGACTTTCCTACTTTTGGAAAAGTAGGTGGCGACTCTAAAAGAATATTTTGCGGTTGTTCAAACATGAATGAAAGAAGATCTCAGTTCTGGGGAGGTCATGTTGGAGTTCCTCATGGTCAGCAGTATATGCCATATCATCATACACAACACTATGGTTCGATGTACCAGCATCAGTACCCACCTAGTGCCCCCCCTCACCAGCATACAACAATGATCAGACAGTTTGATTTGGTAGGGATTCCATTATCCCCTTATCCAATGGATAGCAGTTGGAGAGGTATTGTTCCAAAATTTACAGGGAGTGATGCAATCACTGCTGAAGAGCATTTAAGAAGTTTCAATGCTTTCATCCAAGATTTGGGTGTGCCATACGAAGATTTACACATGAGGTTATTCATGATATCACTTATTGAAGACGCTAGGGATTGGTTCAACAGCCTACCAGCTGTCTCAATTGAATCTCTCCAAGGATTTCAAGATCAATTCATCGAGCAATTTGGGAATCTAAGTGTACCAGATGTTGCTCTTCGTGAATTAATACACATTCAGAAAGATCAAAGTGATACAATTTATGATTTTAATCAGAGATTCAATAAGTTACAGAATAAAATACCTCCTGGATCAAAGTTGCCAAATTTTGTAGCACTGAGTATTTATTTGAATGCATTTGATCCTAAGACTGGGTATGAACTAAGAAATAAATTCCCAAGAGATTTAGTTGAAGCACAGAAGATGGCACAAACAATTGAAAACAATAGGAAGGTTGTTGGGATAATCAATAAGAGAGATATTCCTAAGGTTCCTCGGCAAAGCAACAATTATCAGTGCATGCAGGAGAACACATACAGGAACGAAAGGCCAAGGTTGCATGATATTCCTTATAATATAGACTGGAAGGACAAAAAACTTATAACGGCTAGGCCTAGAAACAAGGAAGCTCCAGATCCATTGACGAAGGGAACCTATATGGTAAGTAGCAATTATTTCTATGAATTTTGTGATATGCCACATTCCCCAGATTATTGTGTTGTAGCCCAAAGAATGTAAGAAGAAGGAATGTTGATGGAAAACAATGGAGAAGATCACAAGGTATATTTGACTTTAGATACTTTTCACCATGTCGAGGAAGATGAAGGTGCAGGGCATCTCTCTTGCACAACAAATTGTCACAGTGCAAGCAGTGCATGTTGTGAGGAATCCAGTGAATATTCTAATTCTGATGATGAACCTGAGGATTTTGATCTGCAGTCAAGGGATTCTTCTACCTATTTTGAAGATACAACTGATGAAGAAGAGGTTTGTACATTTGAAAGTGATTTCCAAAAATTTTCAAACTCGTTGTGTGATGAAGAGTTAAATGAAGATCAGATGATTTTTTGCCAAGGTGTGTCAATGAGTAAGTTTCAGATATTTTCAAATCCATTCTATGAAAGAGGAGCTAATTTCAGACAAGCAAAATGATGGAATAAATAATTGCACTGATGATGTTTATGATTTCCCATTCTCTAATGGTATTGGATTTATGTTTGATGATGATAATTGTAGTGATGAAAATATAGAGACTTGTTCACTTAGTTGTGAATAGATTGCAGATTTGTTTACTTTTGAATGCCAGGGGTGTGCACATGAAGATGATCTTGAAGTTTTGTGTCCAGCTTACACTTATTTTGACAGTAAAAAATCTTTGTGTAGAGATTCTTATGACTCCCTGTGCATTTCTTGGAATGATGGCAATACTTTTGGTGTTGATCAAAAGTCTGTTTCCATTCAGGATGAGGTATGTGTTTTTAAAATTTCTAATCCATGTGAAGAAGAAATTTGTTTGCATACCAAGGATGATAGAAGTCCATATTTTATTGGTTCACATATGCATGATATGGAGAATATGAACCATGATCCAGTGTTGTCTCCGAATAGAGATACTGATGAGGTGCAAAAGGTTTCATATTTGCTTGTTTCAGATAATGTTGGTCTGACAGAGTTTTTTGTTTTTCAAGAGAAGCACTTTGAGTGTGAATTTTTGATATAGCTGGGAGAGTGTTTCATAATACATAACAGTGAGAAAGATAATACAAAATTTTGCATTAAATATGTATGCATTTTGTATGCTGGCAGAGATTTGTCTGATGATGGAGAATATAAATTACATAATGGTGTAGGGATTTTGGGCCAGGTTGAGCATAGTGATTCTCTAAAAACTTTCAGTAACAGGAATGATTGCATATGTGTCTTCAAGAAGAATCTGATGAATTCAAGACAAAACCAGGTATTTGATAGGGGAAAGTATGATTTGAGTTTCAAATTGTAACAACTCAAAACAGGAGAAGTTAACACACAGAGGATTGAGGGTTGTCAGTGCATGGACAACTCTTACTTATTCTCTTTAAAATTCTTTTCCATGCATAGTATTTTAGGGGTTTTGGTTCACCTCCACCTTGCATTCATTTTTCATCCATTCCATCATGCTTTCTGTCCATTTCCAGTTTTCTCATTTTGTGTCTGGTCTGCTCACCCAAAGATTCTGGATCCTTGCAATGATCTCACTATCATTCATCCCCAGACAGAGCCACTATTGAAACTATAAAAATCTGATGTTTTTACATATGATTTCATTCTTAATTTTCCAAATAGGTGCCTTCTTGAAATTTTTTTGCCCATATTTTACCATTTTTTCCCCATTAAATCCCTCGAGTTATGCATTTTTCATGACTGGGTCCATATTGGCATAGGTCCATGACTGTCTCCCCGACACCCGTGATTGTTTTATTCTAACATTTGCATACTACAGGTTGTATTGGCATAACTCCTTTGATGTCTCGACGATCACAAGTCTTGTGCATTCACCTATCAGCAAAGGTTTCGTTGTCGAAGCAATGTCTTATCGAACTCAGTCCGTCTCCCCGACTTGTGCATATGGTGGTCTTCGGCAAGAGTTGGGTTATCGGCAATTGTCATGGCGATTTCGTTTTGTCACGTCGATCGGCAAGTAAGGGATGCATATCAAGGGGAGTCATTTCTATCGTTGTAAGGTCTTGGCGAGTGACCTTCGGTCTCGCTGACCTTACACATGGATTCTCTTTGAATATACTTTCGGTGTGACTATGGTGGATTTGGAGTAAGTCTCGACGAATGCAAGAGGGTCTCACTCATGAGACATATGAGGACTCTGTCGGCATAAGGTTTGTGGTGTCTTTCCGAATTACATTTGGGTTTCATTTCGGCCAAGCATGAGTTTGCGGTAGGAGGTCATAACAAAAAGGTCGAGTCTTGCTGACAGGTCACGAATGGCTTTCGGTGAAGGTTTTGTTTTCTCTTGGCGATCAAAGGTTATCTCGGGGTGACTTTCGATAAATCAATGAGCATTCTATAAGAGGTCTCTCCAACATTTCTTTGTCTTGCCGATGATACACACAAGCACTCTTTCGGTGAGAAAATCTGAGGATCTTGACGAAGATGAATACAACAAAGGATGCTTTGGTATGACATGAGGCGGGAGACTTCTTATGTCTTGGCGACTTGGATATGATAGATGACCTTTGGCTTGACATAGTAGTTTGCTATGTTGTCTCCTCGATACCACAATGTTACAACGAAGGAACCTAGGCAAATTCTGTGACTTCGGTGTAGCGAACAGAATGTCACAGTGATCTGCAGGTGAATGGACTTTTTGGTGAAACAAGGAGCAATCTGCATAACGTTTCCCCGAGAGCGATAAGTTACGGTGACATGCGAAGAATAAAGGGGGTTTTCAATAAGGAATAATGTCATATGTTTGATGTCTCTCCAATGGTTGACAGTCACGGCGAAAGCAGAATACACACGGGGATGTCTAACGATTGAATTGCCTTCGGCATGACGATACGTTATGTCTCACTGACTGTTCACTGATGAAAAATAGAATTTCAAAATGTTGTGGCTGACATGAATACATTTGGGAACCGTTGCAAGCCAACTTGTTTTTCCCGAATTCTACAGTGGCCAACATGAATTTGAAGTGTTATGTTTTTCTCATGCTGGTGTATAAGTATGCACCCCGATTGTAATTGAGGGGGAGGAGATTTTTAGAATAGATACATACAGTAGATTAGGAATGGGCACAATAGAATAAAGTTCTCATTCTGGAGACTATGTTGCATGTTTTCAAATGGCGAATTCAATGAAAATTAGCTGGTGTGGTAGGTTATTTCTGGTATCAATTGTATGTTGAGTTTATTAAAAAGCATTGCTAAGTTGTCTCCAAGTTGATTCTTTCAGGTTGTTTAAATTGAAATAACAAGTTTATTCTCAGTTTATCAGTGCACATTTGTTGTATTTGTGTGATTAATCTATTGGTTCTCTCAAGTAGAGATTAAATCCCTTTTGTTTATCACAATAATCATGGGGAATTCATCTAGATTATTAAAGTAAAGCTTAGTGGTCAAAAATATTGCATGTTTATACAAGTTATAAATAGATCATATGCCATCAATTTGATTTTCTACCAGAATAAGTTTCCCACTTCTGTTTCATTTGACTCCGCATACCCAATAGGGCACTGGTCTCTGCAATGTCATCATTTGAATTCATTCAGTTTCTTTATATATGTTAATTGAGCAATTTAGGATTTAGATTAGAAGATTGCTATCAAGTTGGATTTCATTTGTTCACTATCATTTGCCATTATGGACAAAGCATTTCAAAAGGATAATCATAAGATAAGTCTTCTCAATTCAAAAGGTACACCCACCTAGGTTTAGCAACACCTAAAGAGTAGAAGGTTGAGTTCTCTTGACCTTGTCTATTACCCTAAAGTGTATCAAGGGATTGGCATCCTCTTGAGGCATTCATTTTTGAGAGCTAACAGAGGGTATGCCATATGTTTACTTGTATGCAGGCACATTATATCAGACTAGAGTTGGAGACACATGATTCTGGCACCATCACATTGACACATTGATGGCATTCATTTGGAGGCCATACAAAGATTGTGCATAGTGGCCAGGAGAGGATGATCATCTTTCTTTTTGCCGATAGTTTAGATACTTGATTGGATGGATAGTCCAGTCATAACTTATTATTGAGATGTATCTTCCCCAGTGGGTATTACGTCAGTTCAAAGAGAAACGAGATGTTCCTGTGGGGACTACAGAGTATGCGAGATCTTCACGAGAGATGATGTGGGGTCCAGCCATATCAGTGTCATTAGTAGAGCAACAGGTAGATGAATTGATGGCACATCAGTGGACTTGGAGCGGGGGTCCAGCGGATGCTTTGACTACAATAGACTATGATGTATGGTGGCAGAATCACAAGCCACAACCATTGATGGATCTAGATTAGCCAGTGCTAGTTGATCGACGGTTAGTGATTCCATGGGTGCGGCGAGTAGGATGAGGAGGCAAGGATGGTGGTAGGGGGAGAGGGAGAGACAAATACAAAGGAGATAGGGGTGGAGGGGATGATGGGGGGATGGGGGAGATGGAGGTGATGGTGGG
>VDFB02139356.1:0-16786 GCA_007258455.2 Sequoia sempervirens | reverse complement strand
GTATTGCAACAACATCAAACTATATTTAAAATATTATCATGTCTATATATTAACTAAATAATGGAAATGGAGAAGCATGTCAAGTCAACAAAAAATAATAATATAGCACACACCACTAGATGTTACACGAAGAAACCATTTTGAAGAAAAAATACACCATAAAAGAGATCGAAAGTCTATATTAATATTTAAACCAAGAGTATATAATCAACAAACTTCTCCCTTCAATTTGATAGAAGAGTATACATAATACCTATACCCCAAGGCTCCAATATATAGAGCAAGAATAAATAAGTAACCATAAATGATTTTTCAAACAAGGGGAAAATATCATGGTCTAAGACTAGTTGGCCATGAACCCTCGTTCAAAAACCCAATGCCCATTATATCCATTTGGTCAACTTCCTAGAGTATAATGTAACTCCTCTTACAACACTTATGCATCATAATTATTTTCATAATGGTCAAATTATACCAGTAATCGCATTGTCCCAATTATAGGGGCTCCGTGAGGGGAAATCAATTCCTTGTCATAGCCTATGATGAGAAAGATTCTCCATAAATCCTATTTGACTTCTTGGGTAACCTCTCGTGATAAATCTTATTGTAATTACATGTTAGAGAGTACATAATTAACAAATTTCTCCCTTAAATTTGATAAAATTCTAATAGAATATATGTACTTGTATGAGCATACATAATACCTCTACCTTAAGGCTCTAATATATAGATAAAGTTGAAATAAGAAACCATAAATAGTTTTCCATACAAGGGGAAATATAATGGGTTAAGACTAGGTGTCCATGAACCCTCATGTACAATTCCAATGTGCATAATATCCACTTGGTAAGCCTTGTAGAATATAATTTAAATCCTATTGGACCACTTATTCATCATAGATATTGTCATAATGGTCAAATTCCATCTCTAATCTAATTTTCCCAAATATAGGTGCTCCATGAGGGGAAATTAATGCCTTATAATACCTTATAATGAGAAATATGCTCCATAAATCCTATTTAACTTCTTGGATAGTATCTCCTGGTAAATTACATCATAATTACATATTAGAGAATAAAATAATAACCCACACTCATAGGGGCATCCACTTTACCCCTCCATTATTCTTAGAGAATATATTATTTATCATCAAATTAATAAATAAGACTTTACAATTTCAAGGTGAATAGCACCTATTATCTTAACATTCTCTTGCTTGAATTTTGAATTATAGTGAAATAATTAGGAAGGATACAAGACCCATTGCCTCCCTATGTACGAAGAGAAATTCTTTGTTCTGGCTAGTTTCATAAGGGAACTTGTAACATTCACAAGAGTTCCATCCTTCTCTATCATGAACTTACCTTTTTCTACCATCTCACAAATAAAGTGATACTATACATCAACATGATTAGTAGAAGAATGTAATGGTCATCAAACAAATAACACTCTAATTGTCACATACAATCTAAACCACCCTACAATTAATACCAAATCCAACACATAATATGTGTAATCAAAATACCTCTTTACAAGCTTGTGCACTACCTATACTTTTCTTGAGTAGTGGACAAAGAAACCATGGGATGCCTCTTACTCATCTAGATCATAACACCACCAAAAATAGAAAATGCATTAATGTAAGAGCATCCATCGGTGTAGGGAAATCTTGCACCACCCAAAAAAAATGTTTTCTTTATTTTTTTTAGTTGTTTGAGTCCCATGACGACACTTAAGGGGTATAAGACTACCAGGCGTCAAAAATAGCAAAAAACGGGCACTTACTATTTTTAGTAAGTCAGCTTAAATGGGCTCATATGGACATGGAAATTTATCCCAAGGAGCAGAGTAGAAAAAAAATTTTGGCCGCAAAAGAATCACCTCAATACCCTGCACGGTTTGGGAGAAATTAAAGTTTTCATTCCGAAAAATTTCTCCAATGTAGCTTCAAATTCATATATAAAACTTTAGAGGCCCTGAAATAGCTCAAAAGGTGGTCAAACCAACCTACGGTGGCTCATGTGTTGTAGAGCTCATCGAGAGCTTTCCAACAATATGCAATAATAGCGAATTAGACACCCAGATCGAAAGTTATGGCCTCGCGAAGTTGGTCCTCTAAAAAGTGAATTTCATAAAAAATTCTTCCTAGGCCAAAAATCAAATGGCAAGATTTTTGGTGCCAAAACAAAAAGGGGAATTTGAACTTTCTAGAACATTCTAGGGCAATTATAGGGGAAAATAAAAAAGGGTTAAGTGGGGGTTGTAAGAGGTGGCCCTGATAGTGCAGATTGTGGCTCCGAATAGTAGATTTTCTTTTCAGAGTTGATTTTGTTGTAATGAATCAAGCCCATGAGGCTGTAGCATGTAAGATTTGAATCTATAATTTAATTTTTTGAAAATAATTGAAAGTGAGTCATTTTTTTGTCTCGCATCTTTTGTGTTGGTATCTTTTGTTGTGAAGAGGAGGCTTTCATGGAACTTGTTTCGAGTGTCGAGAAAAAGGACATAGAGCCTATGAGTGTCCTCAACATCAAGGAAGGAAAAATAGAAGACCTGAGGGTAATGCACGAGTTGCACATGTAGATGAAGATGCTAAGTCTTCACATTCTGAGGAAGCAGAAAGAGGAGAGGTTCTTGTTACCAGAAGAGCCTTGTTGAATGAGGAGAAGGAACCAACTCAAAGGAAGAACTTATTTCACACTAGATGAAAGTGTAAAGGAAAAGTTTGTAATGTTATTATTGATGGAGATAGTACTGATAACCTTGTTTCAGAAGAAATCGTTAGTAAGTTGCGGTTGGAGAGAAGAAGGCATCTGAACTCATACCGGATTGCTTAGTTGCAAAAGGACCATAAAGCCTTGGTAAATGAACAATGTCTAGTAAAGTTCAAGATTGGAAATTACCATGATGAGGTATTGTGTGATATTATGCCTATGGATGTTTCTCATTTTTTGTTAGGCAAGTCATGGAAATTTGATCGGCGAGCAATACATGATGGACATGCCAACACATATTCTTTGACAAAGGATGGGGTTCATCATGAGTTTCAAGCTATTATTTCTAATAACGTACTTGAAGGTTTGCCTCTCGTAAGAAATATTAGTAATCAGATGGACCTGATTCCTGGAGCCAGTTTGTTGAATAAGGCAGCTCATCGTATGAATCTAGCAAAGAGCGAAGAGTTGAACAGACAAGTGCAAGAGTTGTTGTGGAAAAGATTGATTTAAGAGAGTTTGAGTCCATGTGAAATACCTGCAGTACTAGCACCAAAGAAGGATGGGGAATGGTGGATGTGTACAGATTCTAGAGCCATCAACAAGATCATCATCAAGTACAGATTCCCCTTGCCAAGGATAGATGACATTATGGATTGTTTGAGTGGAGCTGAGTACTTCACAAAGATAGACTTGAAGAGTGGATATCACCAGATCCATATTAGAGAAGGAGATGAATGGAAGAAAACCTTTAAAACCAAGGAGGGCTTGCACGAGTGGTTGGTCATTCCTTTTGGGCTAACCAATGCACCGAGAACATTTATGCGGCTTATGAATGAGGTATTAAAAGAATTTTTAGAAAAGTTTGTTATTGTTTATTTGGATGATATATCCTAATTTTTAGAAAGACATTGGAGGAGCACCTGATGCATATTCAAATTTTTTTTGAGAAGCTAAGGGAGGAGAAGTTGTTGATTAATTTGAAGAAATGTAGTTTTGTGAAAAGGGAGTTAGTGTATCTGGGATTTGTTGTCTCAGCAGAGGGTCTTAAAATGGATCTAGAGAAGGTGAAAGCTATCATTGAATGGCCTACCTTGAGGAGTGTTACAGAGGTAAGATCATTTCATGGTCTAGAAAGTTTTTACAGAAAGTTTATTAAGAGTTTCAGTAGTATTTGTGCACCTCTAACTGAAGTAATGAGAGGGGATAGAAAAGAGTTTAAGTGGACTACAGGAGCAGACAAAATTTTTGATATGTTGAAGAAGAAAGTTACAGAGCAACCTATTTTGGACCTTCCAGATTTCAATAAGGTCTTTCAAGTAGATTGTGATGCTAGTGGCACTACCATAGGAGCTGTTTTGAGTCAAGAAGGTAAGCCTATTGCCTATTTTAGTGAGAAGTTAAATGATGCTAAGAAGAAATATTTTGTCTATGATCAAGAGTTTTATGCTATAGTTCAGGCTTTGAAGAAATGGAGACACTATTTGTTTCCAAAAGAGTTTGTTTTATATACTGATCACCAGGCTTTGTAGTATCTCAATAGTCAAGGAAAGTTGAATCAAAGGCACTCAAAATGGGTTGAGTTTTTGCAGAGTTATACTTTTTTTTTGAAGCACAAGAGTGGAAGGTCAAACATAGTTGTAGATGTCTTAAGTAGAAGGAAAAATTTGTTGATAGAGATGAATATAGAGGTTGTTGGGTTCAATGAACTCAAGAGTTTGTATCCAGAAGATCCATATTTTGTAGAAGCTTGGAAGGATTGTTTGGAACTTGCTACACTAGATAGGATGAGATGGTTGGACTTCTTAGTCCAAGATGGGATGTTGTTTAGAGGAATCCAATAATGCATTCCAAGGAGTTCTATGAGAGAGAATCTAATCAAGGAGAATCATAGTGGAGGATTGGCTAGACATTTTGGTCAAGATAAGACCATTTCTCTTGTCAGTGAGAATTATTATTGGCCACAATTACAACAAGATGTGAAGAATTTTGTACAAAGTTGTAGAGTATGTCAAATGGCAAAAGGAACAAGTCAGAATACTGGATTGTATCAGCCATTACCTGTACCTGAAAGGCCATGGGAGGATATTAGCATGGATTTTGTTCTTGGCTTGCCAAGGACACATAGAGGGCATGATTCCATATTTGTGGTGGTGGATAGATTTTCAAAGATGGCACATTTCATACTATGTCATAAGACCAGTGATGTTGTTCATGTTGAAGAGTTTTTTTTTAGAGAGGTGGTGAGACTACATGGTCTACCAAAGAGTATAGTATCAGACAGATATTACAAATTTGTTGGTTATTTCTAGAGGACATTATGGAAGAAGCTGAATATAGATTTGAAGTTTAGTTCTGCACACCATCCACAGACTGTTGGACAAACAGAGGCGGTGAATAGGAGTTTGGGCAACCTGCTAAGATGCTTAGTTGGAGATAATCCCAAGGGATTGGATTTGATTGTACCACAGGCAGAATTTTCTTACAATAATTTTGTCAATAGGAGCACTGGTAAATCACCATTCCAGATTGTATATGGGAGTAGTCCAAGAACTGCTTCTGAACTGAGAAAGATGGATAAGGGGGAGAAGAGTAGTGTTGAGGTTGAAGATTTTGTTGAGCACCTAAAGAATTTTCACAAAGAGGTGAAGAAAGATATCAACAAGATGAACTCACAATATAAGGCTTAGGAAAATCAGAAAAGGAGGTATAAGGAGTTCTAAGTAGGAGATGAAATCATGGTCCATTTGTGAAAGGAAAGGTTTCCAGTTGGTACATACAACAAGTTAAAGATGAATAAGTTTGGACCATGAAAGATCCTGAAGAAGAATGATTCAGGAAATGCTTATGAGGTAGAGTTTCCTAGTGGAATAAACATTTCTCTTGTGTTCAACATTGCTAATTTGACAAAGTCCAAGAACTGCTTCTGAACTGAGAAAGATGGATAAGGGGGAGAAGAGTAGTGTTGAGGTTGAAGATTTTGTTGAGCACCTGAAGAATTTGCATGAAGAGGTGAAGAAAGATATCAACAAGATGAACTCACAATATAAGGCTCAGGCAGATCAGAAAAGGAGGTATAAGGAGTTCTAGGTAGGAGATGAAGTCATGGTCCATTTGTGAAAGGAAAGGTTTCCAGTTGGTACATACAAGTTAAAGATGAAGAAGTTTGGACCATGAAAGATCCTGAAGAAGAATGATTCAAGAAATGCTTATGAGGTAGAGTTGCCTAGTGGAATAAACATTTCTCTTGTGTTCAACATTGTTGATTTGACAAAGTATCATGAAGGTGATCTAGAGGAGGGGCCAATAAATGAATAGTTGAAAATTCTAGCACCTACTTCAGAGAAGGAAGAGATAGAAGAAATCTTGGATAGTCGTGTGGGTAGCAGCACGAGAAATAGGAAATATGCAGAGTACTTGGTGAAATGGAGAGGAATACTTGTTGAAGATTCATCATGGTTGTCAAAGGCTGAGGTTAACCGTCTTGGTTTCCCTCTAACTCTTGAGAAGTGACAGGGTCACTTTTCAAATTACCCAGGGTGTCTGATGCAGGAGCATCCAATGGTATAGGGAAATCTTGCATCACCCAAAAAAAATGTTTTCTTTATTTTCTTTAGTTGTTGAGTCCCATGATGGCACTTAAGGGGTATAAGACTATCAGGCATCAAAATAGTGAAAAATAGGCACTTTAGTAAGTCGGCCTAAATGGGCTTTGTATGGACGTGAAAATTTACCCCAAGGAGCAAAGCAGAAAAAAATTTCCAGTCGTGAAAGAATCACCTCAATACCCTGCACGATTTGGGAGAAATTAAAGTTTCTATCCCGGGAAATTTCTCCAATGCAGTTTCAAATTCAAATATAAAACTTTAGAGGCCCCGAAACAACTCAAAAGATGGTTGAAACAACCTACGGTGACTTGAATGTTGTAGATCTCGTCGAGAGCTTTCCAATGATATGCAATAATAACGAATCAGACACCTGAATCAAAAGTTATGGCCCCACGAAGTTGGTCCTCTGAAAAGTGAATTTCATAAAAAAAATTCTTCCTAGGCTAGAAATCAAATGGCAGTACTTTTGGCACCAAAACAAAAAGGGGAATTTTAACTTTCTAGAACATTCTAGGGTGGTTATTGGGGAAAATAAAAAAGGGTTAAGTGGGGGTTGTAGGAGGTGGCCCTGATAGTGCAGATTGTCGCTCTGAATAGTAGATTTTCTTTTTAGAGTTGATTTTGTTGTAATGAATCAAGCCCATGAGGTTGTAGCATGTAAGCTTTGAATTTGTAATTTCATTTTCTAAAAATAATTGAAAGTGAGTCATTTTTTTGTCTTGCATCTTCTGTGTTGGTATCTGTTGATGTGATTTTTGTGGGTTCTGGGCGGTTTGGCCCTCATCAAGCATAGCCACTAGTGGACATTCAACAATCTAAGTCACCTACCCAACATATGTCAACATATCCTTGTATGTTCAATTTCTTCCCCACATGATTATAGCCATGATAACATAAACAATAATTAGTTCCATGTAATATATAAATACCCTCTTCACATAAGTCCAATGATTTTTACCAAGGTTATACATAAACCTATTAAGAACTCCCACTACTTGGAAAATACCTAGTCTAAAGAAAATACTTACATACATTTGACTATTAACAACACTCGAATAAAGTTTATTATACATATCTTATACATCATCATAACTTAGGGTACACGTCTAATGAAATAATTGTGCCAATAGGTAAATTAATATTCATTAGTTTACAATCATGAATAGAAAACCACTACAAAATAGTGTCAATATAATTAAACTCTAACTAATCCAACTATTTCTATGAACTTGGTCCGTGTTGATTTCCATTTTAAAAAAAAATGTGTTTCCCCTAAACCCTTCATGTCAAATGTGCTAGAGAGCTACATTTTGAGCTCTCCAAGAATACCCATATTTTTACTAATAAACAACATATCATCCACATACAAGATAATGATTAGAATTTGATCATTAATAAACTTAACTTAAACACAGTGATATTCATTTATCCTTAAAAAATGCAATTTAATGTAAATAAAAAAAAATTGATACCACATGTGAGGTGACTATTTTAAACTATACATAGACTAATTTAACTTGCAAACCAAATGTTCCTTCCCTTTTACCATAAACCTATTAGACTATCAAATATAAAATTATTCTTCAAGATCCTCAGGCAAGCAAGTAGTTTTAACATTTTCTCAATCTCGAAATAATAAACTACAGTAGTAGATAACATCAACTTAATGGAAGATATTATATCAATACAAGAGAAAATTTCAACAAAACCAACTCCTTTTGTCTAGGAATAGCCCTTGGTCACCAATCTAGGCTCGTACCTCTCTAACTAACCATATGTTTTGATTTATTTTTTACACCCATTTGCAACCAATCGAGTTTCTTCCCTCAAACAAAATTACAAGTTCCTAGGTATCACATATATCCAAGGCCATCATCTCTTCCTACATGACCTACATCTAAGACTCACTATCCTTTGAATAAATAACCTCCCTAAAAGATCTGACTCAATCATCAATACATAACAAAGAAAATAGACAAAGGTACAATCTAGTGGGCTATATATGTCAACTACATTTCATTGTCCCATGGATCATCTCAAGGATGGAATAAGGTATTCATGTTCCTCTACATCATCATCATTCTTACAACTCTCACCTTATTCCTATTCTTCCTTTCCATCATTTTCTTCTTCACCATGTGCATCTTCCTAATTCTCAAACTTAGTCTCAAAATACATTTTTTTTTTCCTTAGCTACATAATATCTAAAACTACTCTAATCTCCTTGAAAATCAAATCTTTAAAATAAACTATTTTAGGGACAATAAATTTCAAAGCTTATAACCTTTTGCATTCTCACTAAAACCAACAAAAATGAATTTTTATCTTTTAGATCCAACTTAGATCACTTTTCCTTAGGCACATGAACATAAGTCTTATATCCAAAGATCTTAAATATGAAATATAAGGTTTCTTACATGTCCACACTTTATAAATATTATTTTGAACAAGAGCTAAACATGGAGACTGATTAATCAAGTAACAAGCATTACTCACAACCTCCACCCAAAAACACCAATCCAATTGTCTACTGTATAACTGAAAATATGTTATACTTCTGTGAATCCTTGCATGCAAGGATACTCAATAATGAGTCCTTGCAAATCAATTCACAGCTCTCTATCCGAGAAGAGCAGGGATTGATATTATGACCCTCAGATTGACCCAGTTACCCCTGCAAATACAGTCTCGGAATGAGAGATTCAAAGAGGAAAAGCAAGAATGCCAATCTCCATGAATCCTGTTCTTGCAATGCAACAATGAAAACTAATCTAAATGACTGTAAAATGCAATAAACAAAACTAATTTATTGAAATAAAAATTGATCTACATGCAATGCCATAAATGAATTACTTTGCAAATTAATCTACTATGAAGATTAAGCTAAAATGTAATATTAAACTATATGCTCTAAAACTAAGATGCTTATAAAATCAAGCTAATGTGTAATCTCAAATGATAAAATTCAAGAAAATTTGTAGCATAAGTCTGATGTAAAAATTCGTGATCCTTTTTTTTTTGAAATGAGAATGAGAGGGCTCATTTTATAGGAAAAAGTGGAATTGAAGGAAAATTCAGAAGCAATGTGGGATAAATAGAAAAATAGAAACAAATCTTGATTGGAATTCTTTTTTAGTTTATTTCCTTTTTAACTGATTTGTTTCCTTTTTCATCCACGGGGATGTACCAGAGATATTTCATTTATTTTATTTAATTTAAGATGATAATATTTCTTTAATAAAATAAAATAAAGATTATTAATTAGAAATGAATATTAATAAAATAAAATAAAATAATTTAATTAAAAATAGATTTAATTAAATAGCATCATTTTATTTAAGTAATATTAACTAGTTAAATAACATTATTTTATTTATTAAAAGGACATTTCTTTGATTAATAAAATTAATGGTATTAAACAACAAGGGAAAATTAGGCTTATTTGGAAATAGTTATGAGATTGATTAAGAAATTTGATTTGAAAAATCGACAATCGTGATTCAGAGAGAAAGTTGATGTTGACAAATTAAATAAATGGGGCCCAAAGTCTAGGTGACCATTTTAGGTTGCATACATTTGCCCCTCTTTGACTAATGTGAGGTCGACTCGGGATCACATGCGGTCAAAGAATGAAGTTGCAATGTGAGATCGATTTGGGATCACAAAACAACTCAGATGTGAGGTCGACTCGGGATCACATCTGGACAAACATAAACAAAAGGCCTTTGAATATGAGGTCGATTCAGGATCACATCCAAAGTGAGAGATAAGAATCTCAAGCAAGGTTGCCCCAAGAGAAGCAATTGATAAATTGATAAAGTTGAATCAAGGATTGAAGTTTATTAGATCTTGCCCACAAATTGATCGAAATGAAATGAGATAGAGGGAGAAATAATAGAATTGAAAAATTTGATCAAAATCAAACAAAAGATAAGGTTCTTGATGTAAGATGAAAATATAAGAATCACAGAACTTCCAGATCAGCAAGAAAATTATGCCCTAAGGTTGGATTAAGAAGAAAAGAAGTGGGGTGAAATCCCGAGATGGAAGATAGAAGTTTGGAAGAAATGGAAAAGAAATGGAGAGAAGGAGAGAGAATGCGCACTCCAATAAAGAGGATGCATAAAAATCAATCAATTTGTTTAAGATAGGGAATTTGAGTTGAGATCCGAAAGAAGATAAGGAAATGAAGAAACGTGATCCGCGAGTTGATGAAAAATCACAAGAAGATGAAGAAGCCCTCTCAAACCCATATCACGACCCTAAAAGTGCAAATTAACATGAAGTCTAAATAATGCAAAGCTACATGAAAATGCAAAGGTGTACTTGCAATAGGGTAACATAGGTTTTTGTGTGTTCATCATTCATTAGAGAATGTAAGAGAACTTATTTTCATCATTGGGCCATTATTACCGGACATCGGACAATCACATAATCATCACTAGTCACAAACGCAACTATGAAGATATGAATGTGATTTATATCAACTTGGAATGTGGAAAGATTCTAACATGAGCATCAAAGACATGAAGGTCAAGATGACTACAATGTTAGCTTACCCAATTTAATGTAGCAAAACCACGCTCGCATCAAGACATAAACGCCAGGATTACCATGAGAATGGTTGTGCAAAAACATTCAAGGACGATGCCATAAATCTCTTAAGTGTGTCAAGGAGACAACAAGAGACACTGAAGAGGTTCAAGACAACACCCACAAGCAAAAAGCAAATAAAAACATGCCCCATGCCTCAAGTCCTCTAGCTATGCATCACGGAGAGACTTATTAGACAAGGACACTCAGCGAAAATCAATATCAGTCAGCACACAAAGAAAAGATCATGGCATATCTCAAGCATTAAGTGTTGCAATTAAAAAATTTTAAGTGTGTAAACTAATACTGAGTTCTGAGGATAAGGATCGAATGTTTGCAAGTAGGTAAGATCACATGACCGAACTGGATAAGACCAAACTGATAAGTGTTGAAAAACACACGATGTCAGGGGTTGTGTTGAAAAACACAGTTGGGTAGTGTTGAAAAACACCGTTTGCGAGGTGTCCTAAAGACAAGCATATCCAAGAAACCAAAGCTAACACAGTGATGCCCCTAGACAAAGACAAAGACCAATTCCAAACCAAGGCAATAAGGACAAGGCATGATGGAGAAAGGACAAGGCATGATGGAGAAAGGCTAAGAGTCGAGGATGCATGCTAAGAAATAGGGATGCAAAGACCTCAAGTAGCGCCTGTTTCCAGGTTTTCACCACTTGGAAGAAATTTTTTTTTTAGGACTTTTTATATTTATTTATTTTTGTATTTTTGCTACCAAGGCGCCTGTTTCCAGGTTTTCACCAAGGCACTTTTTTCTTTTTTCTTTCTTTTTTTGAATTTTTCTTTTTTTTTTTGTATTTTCTATTTTTTGTATTTTCAGCACTTCATAGTTTGAATTTTTTGGATTTTGACAATATATCAATTTTTTTGGAACTTTTTTCAGTATCATATATCAAATTTTTTTGGAACTTTTTTCAGGATCATAATTATATACAAAGGATGCCCCCAGACAGAACGGGCATCAAGGATAGAACTTCTTCAGGTGCAAAACATTGATAGGCTCAGGGAGCTACTCCCCCTCTTCAATAGATAGTAGATAGGCACCTGTGCCAAAAGCTGCTGTGATGATGTAGGGTCCAAGCCAATTAGGTTCAAATTTGCCCTTCTGTTCTCGATTCTGTTGGTTCTTAGGATTCTCTCGCAGGACAAGATCTCCTACTTGGAATTCTCTAGGGCGAACCTTTTTGTTGAAGGCTTTGGACATCCGCTTTTGATAGACCCTCATATGGTCAAATGATGCTTTACGCTTCTCATCAAGAAGTTCCAATTCTTGCAATCTCATGGCGCGATAGTCTTCATCTGTAACTAGACCTTTGAGAGAGACCCGAAGTGATGGAATCTCAACCTCAAAGGTAACACTTCTTCAGCGCCATATGTGAGGGCAAAAGGAGTAGCCCCAGTTGGAGTACGAATACTCGTTCTATAGGCCCATAGGGCCAGATTTATCTGTAGGTGCCAGTCTCTACCATTCTTATGAACTGTTCTGTGCAAAATCTTGAGAATGGTTTTGTTTGAAGCCTATGCCTGACCATTTCCTTGTGGGAAGTAAATGGAGGACCAATGTTGCTTTATCTTGAATCTTTGGCAGAGTTCTTTAAGGTCCTTGTTTTTGAATTGACCTCCATTGTTAGTGATGATCTCAGATGGCACTCCATATCGACAGATGATATGGTTTAAAATAAATAAAGACATTGTCTTGCCTGAGGCAATAGAAAGTGGAACAACCTCTACCCATTTTGTGAAGTAGTCAGTAGCAGTGATAATGAACTTATGCCCACCTGATGAGTTGGGATGAATCTGCCCAACAAGATCAAAGGCCCATCGCTGAAATGGCCAGTGAGATATAGAAGGAATTAGCTCCCTACTTGGAGCATGTATCAGGTGTCCATGTTTCTGACATTTTTCACAAGACTTAGCAAATGCTACTGCATCTATCTGCATCGTAGGCCAATAGTACCCTGCTCTAAGCAACCTTCTAGCCATGGAACGACCATTAGAATGTCCTCCACATATGCCCTCGTGGATGTCAACTAGCGCTTGATCAGATTCCTCCTTTTCTAAGCACCTAAGAAGTGTTCCATCTAGACCCTCCTATACAAATCACCGTGAGATAGTAGCAGCTGCTATGATAAGGTTTCTTCTTTCTCAGACGGCGAAATGTATCGTGGGATGATGCCATCACGGCGATATATGAGAGTAAACAGCACCATAGCCGCAGAGGATTCATGATTGACAAGTGCCAAATGGATATGGCTTTCTGGAACAAACAAGTGGATATCGTAGCTCTTCCACCAAAGAATTCATATCCTGACTCCATGTTCCTCTAATCTGAAATTTTCACCTAAAAGAGCTTTCAAGAGGGTGCATTTTTCTCAACTCGCTTGACTGGTTTCCCACCCCCTAGGATGCAAGTGGTTGCAGCCACTGGAGTAGAGACATTGAGGTCCAACCTCGCATGTCCGATTATGTCCATGCAGTTAATTTCCTTCTTTGAGTGGAAACCCAGATAGGCTTTCTTTTCTTCAGTTGATAAAGATTTAGCCAAGTGTACAATTTTTGGAACTTCTTCTGTGCCCAAATTAACAGCTTCTATAGGTTCAACCAATACTGATGATTTGTCCTAGAAATAGCTTGGGAGACTATCAAGTACCTCATCCGTAGGTGCCTCTGGGAGGTTTTCACCTTTGGATACGTCTTTTATTTTTACTTTTTTTGGTTCTGACACCGCCACATAGTGGTTTTCGCCATCATAACTCTTATTCTTTTTTTCTTTTCTTTTATCTTGTGACTAAGGTACTTGATGTTAGGTTCTATCATACTGGTAGCCGGTTCACTGGTGGAAGAGACTACAGGTTCAATGGCATTTAGATAGCAAGTGATCTCATAGTCATTGTGAAATGTCAAGAGTTGAGGCTCTTGGTAACATTGAGACCAATCAATAAGGTTGGGGTGAATAAGGGGTAGGTTGATGACCGGTTCAAGATTAAGGATATAGGTGGTGTCATCTCTGGTGACTGTAGAATTGGAATCTATCAAGTTTCCCTCTAAAGTGTCTAAATCATAATTTATCCTAGCAAGCGAAGAATCATCTACTACGATATATGTGGGTTCCAATCTTCTAATCTAACATTACGACTACAATACATCAGTTGAGAATCCGAGTAAGCGCGGGATAACATCCATATCCAAGTCAAATCCAGCATCCGAGAAAGTGAATCCGCATTCAAACTCTAAGTGAGAGTCTATTTTGAATTATTGTTGGAGCCTCGATGTAGAAGCCTCAAGATTTGGAAGAGGATCCTCTCCTCTAGCAATTTGCTCAATCACAAAATTATCTGAATTATCACCATCCATTGCAGCTGGGATGGAGACGCTATCCATAGTCAATCTTGCATTCATATAGTCACTATCTATTGCAAATGAGATAGGAGGACTATCAATTATTAAATCTCTTGAATCTTCCCAAAGGAGATTTGTTGAAGGTACCCAATCATCTGTTATGTCTTGTTGATTGGTCAAATCTGGTACATATTTTGTGTCATCTTTACTATCCCGCCTATCAGAAATGGGGACAGTGCATTTATTGTTGTTCATAAAGCCTAGGCCAACCGGTTTTGTAGACTTACATGCAAAAAGATCATGATTGAGTGGTTTGGCTCTAGCATCTAACCTGTGACTAAGAGGGCCATATCCTGGATAACCCATCTTCTTGACAAAAGTATATCCTCTCCCATAGGACTTAGGATAGGGGGAGAAATTTTCATTGTGCTAGTATTTCTCCTCTTTGTATATCCAATCTTGAACAGCTACTTCCTCTTTTTCATCTTGTATTGGTACTGAGGATTCAACAAACTTGTCAAATAGTGTCATTGTTGAAGATGATGGTTTCATCTCCTGTGAAGGCTTTCCATATGTCCTAGGGGAAACAGGCATCTTTGCAAAAGAGTCAAGTTGATACCCCCCCATGCCAAGGTCTACTAACTTAAATTTGTTTTGACAGTTTGCTAAAGTTGTTTCATAATCCTCTGCTGCTCGGTTAAGAGGGACATGAACATTAGTTGAGATTGAGTTAATTGATAAGGTGTTATCCCCTGGTATGCAAATTTATGTTCCATTGTAGGGGAACTTAACACACTGGTGGTAGGTAGACGACACTGCCTGCATATCATGAATCCATGGTCTACCCAGTAAAATGTTGTATGCAAGGGGTCCAGTATCAACAATTTGAAACAAGATATCTTTTTCAACTAGGCCAATCCTGACACGAAGGACAACCAACCCCTTAGAACTTTGTTCTACCTCATCATAGGCCTTTATGGTGATCTTCTTTCTAGTGTCGAACATCACTTGCTCTCGCTAATAGCCCAAAGTTTTAACAAATTCAAAGTACGATATTTAACCTAACACTCTATCAATCAACACGTACTCCATTATTCTGCTCTTATGAATCATGATCAATGTGAAGGGCAAGATTGTGTGATGGCTTAGGATTTCATCATCTTCGCGAGAAAGAGAGGTATCGTGGGCTAGTAATGTGATCTACCATGCCTTGGAATTGGTCTATATCATCGTTGTTGTGACATTTGTCAGTATGCAGCGCCCCCTCAAGGATCTACTTATGTCTAAGGGACAACTCTAGAAGCTCTAAGATCGAGATCTATGCTGGAGTTTTCTGTAACTGATCTACAAGATTGTAGTTTGGTTTGAGAGAAGTGGCAGACTTTATAGTGACATTCTTGGATGCCACTTGCTTGGATTTATTGGATGGACCTGAACTAGGCCCTCTGAGAATAATAGGGGCTTGACTCCTGGTAACAGCATTAAGGGCTTGGGAAGATAACCTAGAATGAGGACCTCTCAACACCACAACAGGTTGGTTGTCAAAAATAGGGGGAGAGTCATAACCATGCGGGTCCTTACTCCTCATCATATTAACACTTGGCTCCACAACTTCAAGCATGTTTATCACATTTTCTGCCACTGTATAGGTGTAGTTGATTGCAACTTTGCCATTCTGTGATTTAGAGGTTTCCCCCTTGTCGTAATTAGGCAAAGGTTCCTTAAAAGCCTTATGATCAACATTGGTATTTAGGCCATCAACTTGAAGCTTTCCACTTTCTATAAAATCTTGGACGATATGTTTTAATCTCCAATAGTTTTCAACAGTATGGCCAGGGCCATTATGAAATTTACAGAATGCCTTGTCATCCCACCAATGTGGCTTAGGATCCGGAATGTGAAATTTTGCAGGATCCTGAGGATGTGCTAAGTTGTTAGCAATGAGAGTTTTGAGAATATCCTCATATGAGTCACCCAATTTGGTAAATTTCCGCTTCTGGTTTTTGGGCCTCTCCTGATATCTTGGTTTACTTTCTTGTTGTGGAGGTGCATTAAGCTTCATTGCTTGCACAACCTTAGTCAAATTAAGAACACTTTGATCTCTTGATTGGGAAGAATCCACAACTCCATCATTGACAACTTGTTTGTTTTTGTTCCAATTGTTGTTCTTCCCTTTATCCCTATTGTTGTGTTGACCATTGTTGGTATTATTGTTATGTCTGGTCAAAATTCCTTGTTCTTTTAGAACATCCTCAATGCGGCATGCAGTTTCAATCATGGTATCAAAGGAAGTGAAGACTATCTTTTGATCTCATATCTCATTTCAGGCACCAAATTACTAACAAGTATGTCAATCTTTTCATCCTCATGGATCATCCTAGGATACCGAGAGCATTGTCTCCTCCACCTTTGCAAGAAGGTAACAAAGGGTTCCCCCTGATTTTGTTTCAAGTTGCATAGGTCCAACATAGTAACAGATCTTGACAGATTATATGCAAAGTGTTGAACGAATCTA
>VDFB02139355.1:0-25992 GCA_007258455.2 Sequoia sempervirens | reverse complement strand
AATGCCTCAAATAAATTTCCAATAGTGTTTTTGATATAATTCCTCAAATAAATTTGTTAATGAATTTTTTGATATAGGGTGCATACAATGGAAACACTATTTCTATCATACTCCATCAAAAATTGACATGAACTGTTTGATATAATGCCTCAAATAAATTTGTTAATGAATTGTTTGATATAGGGTGCATACAATGGAAACACTATTTCTATCATACTCCAAAAATTACCATGAACTGTTTGATATAATGACTCAAATAAATTTGTTAATGAACCATTTGATATAATGCCTCAAATAAATTGGAGGTGCCCTGGTAGAAATGTATGGAAAATGTGGAAGCATAGACAGGGCATGTTAATTTTTTGACATAGTAGAAATGCATCATCGAAATAATGTATTTTGAAAATACTTTAAAAACATTCAAACAAATGCAGTTTCCATTCAACAAATTTGCAAAATTTTGCATTTAGGGTTTTGAAATTTAACAAATAAATGCATTTTCAACTCTACGAAATTCGAATTTGACAAACCTGGTGCTCGATATGCAAGTTGGGTTGATGAACTTTGGAAAGATGAAGTTGAATTTGTGTTCGCCGAAGAGATGAAGTCGTCACCATTTGCAGATCACGTTCGGTTCGCCACGCGCATGTAAGCACAGGGAAAGCAATGATAGAAGGAGAAAATGATACTAACATTCATGTTTTTTTTTTTTTGGAAGCGGTACGGTCGAACCCATGTTCGACCGAACCCCTTAAAATATTACTATTTTTTTTGTGGGTTTGGGGGTTCAGTCAAACATATAATGTGGTTCGGCCGAACCATTGAGTTTTACCCAACCCGTCAACTATGGAAAAAGGAAAAAAAAAAAAAATTTCCTTCCTCATCTCAATTGTAAACCACTATTGTGGTTTGACCCCAAACCATAAAAAAAAACTCTAATATTCACCGAGAAAATAACCCTTTCTATCTTGAAGAAAATTTTATAAACATGTCATTTACAATGGCATACATTCAATCCAAAAAGAGAACAATATTAAAAGAGGAATTATATATTTCATTTAACTCAGAAAGTACAAAACTCTATAGTCAATTGTACACATATACAATTACTAGGACAAGTATGATATTTTCTTGTTTATCCTCTTTCTTCCTCTTTACATGGCACATTCTCCATTGTGCCTTTCTTCTTTTGTTTCTAAATTGTTATCATGTTGGGTATTAGCACAAAGTTGTGTCACACTTTCGGCCAACTTATCAACACAAGTGAATTTAAGTAATTTTAACTAAAAATTAATTTTGATCAAACATATGATTTTGTAAGATTCATTCTAGCTAAGTTATATATGTCCACAACTTTTCCAACTAAAATTGTTGGCTAAATGCATATTTAGCACCACTTTAAGTCCAATTTATCGAAAAAATATAATTTATCGAAAAAATAAAATTGTTTGAAAAACTTGATGGTTCAATAACTTCTACTCATGTAAAAAACTTTTTTTCTAAAATATAAAAAATATGCTTTTGTAGATCCATATGTTTAGTTTTCAAAAATCTTATATATTTTAATAGTTTAATTATTATCTATATTTTCCTTTTTATTTTTACTAAGTATGGGTTATCAAAAAAAAACATTAGGTTGATTACCATGTCAAGGAAAAATAGTAAAACTTGTTGTAATATAGAATTTTTTCACCACTAAGGGTTTTAGGACATAGGGCAACAAAATTTCTATACTCCACATTTAAGGATGCCCTAGAGATCTCAATCCAATGAAGAATAGAGGAAGAGATCGAACAATAGGGTATCTTATGGTATGTTTAGAGATTAATGAGGGGTTCACCACCAAGTTTAGACTTGGAAAATATAATGAAATGCAAAAATGTAGTTCAATGAAAACTTGATTTAAATGACCTAGAATGGCAAGTAAAACAAAACAAAAAGTAGCAAGATGAAATTTGTGCACCTAAAAACCTAAAGATGACTGGAAGGAGTCCTGAAATGTTGGAAATTCTAACCTTTTGACCTAGTGGGACTCATTTTCCATTATGGACGAATCAGTCCCAATTCTAAATTTTTCCCAGGAGCAGGTTTCAAGAAAAAAGGTATTTGAATCTACAAACAGATCTGAAAAACACCTATAGTGGGACTCATTTGCCACTTGTGGTGAACTAGTCCCATTTCACTTTTTTGAGAATTCAAAGTCTGAATATGCTCTTGTATGTTTGCTTTATCCTTCCTGATTGATTTCTAGATCTAAAACACTGATTTGTAGCCTATAGGTGATCTCCAAGTATCTCCAATGCTTGATGATAACTTTGACAACTTTTCTCCAATCTTTCTCCTTAAAAAATCTATAATCTAGACCTACAAACCACACAAAAAGGAGAGGGGAAAATATTGGGGGTTAGTAGAAAGGGGTTTTCCTTGGTCAAACCCCATTTTGGTAATCAAACCTTGAAATGAAATCAAATAATATATCTAGGAATGATAAATGAACAAATGATAATATTGAAACTCACCAAACCCTTGTAATAAAGTGTTGCAAATATGTTTGAGATGCCTACAATGGATGTTGATCTTAAATGAAATGCTAGCTTGAATCATGAAACCCTACATCACAATTGTTAGCTAAAAAAACAACATGATGCATGAAGATGCTTGATGCTTGAATAATGTTGCAAAACACTTGATAATCAACTCTTGAAGACTCTTGAATGCTCTTGTGAGGTCTTGTAAACTCTTGAATGCTCTCTTGATCACAAATTTCATATAATGCATGAATAATTGAAAGTTTTTTTTGGGGGTAAAAATGAGTGAAAGAACCTTGTATTTATACTTAATTATGCAAGAATTCCCGAAATTACAACTCTACAGGCTGACATCAGATATAGGAGGATAAAATCGCACCAAAAATTTGAATTAATTTTGAGCTAAATGGGACTCATTCACCCAAGGTGGCAAATGAGTCCCATTAGGCATAAAGTATGGGTCCAAAATTCAAAAATTCTTGGAAAAGTGTGAAACCGGGTTCGAGACCCAAAATTCTAGGTGGGACTCATTCGTCCAAGGTGGTGAATGAGTACCAAATCTGTGACACACAAGCCAAAACACCTAAATTATGATTGGGTGAGGACTAATGTAAGGATTTTCTTCAAAATTATACATTAACTAAGGCTTGTGGATGCAATTTAGAGCCAATTAAAGCATAATAAAGCCTAATTATTTATGAAAATCCTAGAAAAGTGTGAAAGTGTGTTACAACACTTTACAAAACTTTAAATAAGCCATGATTAAGGTTAAAAATAGATTTATTAGGTTTAGTTAATTAAGAAAACCTCAAAAAAGTGTGAAAGTGTGTTACAACACTTCATAACACTTTAGCAAGGTGGGGCAAGGATAGAAGGATTGAAATAGATTTGGAAAAAATGAAAATATTGTGAAGATAATTGTTGAATAGAACAATAGGATGGCAAGACATAATGCCATCATTATCAATACTATGACTGAAAATTTGGACAAAGCTTAATAGGGGTCCTTGGTGGTTGACTTGGAATAGGTGAAATATAAAAACCAGGAAGAGGACATTAGGATTTCAAAGAGAACCAGGGCTAACCTGAAAAGGAAGGCACCCCCCATGCCGTAGATGATTCAAACATTCAAGAAGGGTGTTCATGATATGCAAAACCTGGAGGCAAAGATTGAGTCTGTTCTGAAGACTCTAGGTTAGTTGCTGCTAGTTTTTTAGGCTTGCATTTCGGCTGGCTTTTTCATTGACCCTCCTGGTCTTTTGTAGTTGGCTACTGCTTTTTCTAGTTTTTTCCTTTTCTACAGCCTATTTTTTTCGTTGGACTTTTTTTTCCTCTCTCTTTTGTTGTAAACTTGGTGGTTTTAGGTCCCTGTTAAAACCATTTTTTCCTTTATCAAAAATAATTTAGCAAGGTGCCTTTTTAAGTTCATTAGTTCACAAGGGCCCAAGACCTAATGTGAATTTGTTAAACATATTACAACACTAGGTCAAGGTGACATTAAGTCCATTTTATCATTAATTATTTCCAAATTAAGCAAGAAAAAGGGGGACTCTTTTCCATCATTACACTTATTAAAAAAATTTGAAAAAATATGATGCCCTAGATATAAGAATCTATATCAAGATGGTATAACTTTTTTCCTATTTTAGATAAATAATTAATATGAAATTTAACGTCGACTAGACACAACTAAGTTTTAATGCACCCATATTTTAATATTTATTTAAAAATATATATTTATCAAAATTGAAAAAAAAAATCCATGCCTTAAATCTTCAAGCTATAAATACACACAAAAAAATTAAAGGAAAAAAAATTAAATTTACTATATAAAGATTAATGTCTCATTTAACCTCACTTTTCAGCATTTTATTGACAACTAAATTAAAGTGTTAATTTGTAAAAAACTATATTCAAATAAGTTTTTTATTTTTTCAAAAAATACAAACATAAAATATAGTAAAAAATGAATATTTTATTAGTTTACATCATTTCAAATTTCAAAACATATATCACTTTTTAGTGATTCAAGTTTAAAAGTTGGATTAGTGTTGGTCGTTTAATTTATAAAAGTGTGACACAACTTTGTACGTTTACCCTGTTGTCTTTATTTTGTCTTTTAGATTAATTATCCTTATATTCCTCTATTGTCCTCTTTTTACTTTCTCTTCTTCTTCCCTTCTATTCAATTCCCCCTTGTTCTGTATTTTTTCCTCCAAAAAAATCCAAAAATCTAGAAACTTCTTCCAAAAAATTTTTCCTAAAACTAGGTGCAACCTTCAAAATTCTTCATTAATGCCTCACTATGTAGTTTTGATTTCAAAATTCCTTCTCATGATTACTATTCTCCATTTCCCCTTGCTACTACTCATTTATGAGCCAACAAGTAGATATTTTTCCCCTCCAAAATAAAAAATATATATATATTTCAAAATTTTACAGCTCCTATGTAGTGGCACTTAAGGGAAAATAAAAAACATCCCTAGTACGATGTCCTTGCATCAAAATATTGGGATAGAAAAAATTGTGCACCCCTACTCATTCAGTAAAACTCTTCGTTGCTATAGGTTATATGTCTTGTTGTTGTGGGTCAACAACTTAATTATCTTGGGCTAAATGGATTGACTCCAAATATATTGGGCTTATCTAAATAGAATCTTTCACTTGTCTATCCTTCAATTTCACTAAATATTCACTATACTCCTTGCCCATTTTCCATCTAACCATTATAGATTCTAAAATACATTCAATATCCTCTCATTCTCTCTTGGGTAGCTGCCCCTCATAATTTTTTGGAATTATTTTCTCTTTATTGTTGTTTGGATATCTCTCCGTGAGAGTAGAAAAATATATCAGAAAGATTAAAAATTGGAAAGATTTCCAAAATAGTAGATAGCTCTAATTCATAAGAATTTAGTGAAAAATTCTTGATAATCTTTCATGGTCTAATATTCTTCTACTTGAGATTGTTATAGGTGTGGATAGGAATTTTTTCCTTTCATATATTTTCTAATACCATATATCCCACTTCAAAATTATTTTCTCTCCTCTTCATATCATATTTCTCCTACTACTAGCTACTCCAACTATTTTTTTCTCTTACTTGCTAGTGCAAATCTTGCATCTGTTTGGAAAATTATTCTCCTTCAACACATCTCATATATCCCTCATTATTTGAAAGATCCTTTAATTCTAAATTACCCTTAGGTCTATATCTGTAAACAATTTGAAATGGATTCTTACCCATAATTTTGTTTACTTAGTCGTTATATATGAATTTAGATTTAGGAAATATGAAATCCTATTGTTTAGGATTATCGTTGTATAGAAAAATGTAACCCTTTACATTTTCACACTTTTTTGGGTGCTCCCTACTAAAATTGGGCTTCTTTATGCCTTATTTGGTCCTATATTGTATCCAGAATCCTTCTTTAATGCATATTTTTGAGGATAATCCTGACAAATACATAATAACCAATCACAATTTAATGATTTTGGATTGTATGGCTTAGATTTAGTGATTTGGGACTCATATGCCATCTTGGGCATATAGGTCCCATGTAAGTTTCGAGGCATGGTCCTGAATTTGGCATTCAACTTAACATTTATTGAAATTTGTGTCCCAAGCTTAGCCTATTGGGACTCATATGTCCGAACTAGCATATGCGTCCCACTTAGCTTGGACCTATTTTGAATTCAAATTCTTGGTAGGATTTTATTCTCCTAGATCTGATGTTAGCTTATAGTGTTGTAGTTTTGAGAAATTTTGCATAAACAAGTATAAATGCAAGGTTATTTCACATAATTTCTCCTAGTAATTTATGTGATCTTATGAGAATTAAAGTGAGTGAATTATAGAGCATTCAAGATCATTCTAGAGTTGATTATCAAGTATTTTGGAGCTACATTCAAGATTCAAGCATCATGTCAAAGTCATCATGAATCATGTTTGTTTTTGAACTAACATTTGTGATGTAGGTATCTTATGATTCAAGCAAGCATTCAAGTCAAGATCCATAGCTTACAATCAAGATTAAAGATCTACATTCATGCTATCCATTTCATACAAGATTGCAACCTTTATTCCAATAGTTTGGTGAGTTGAAACTTTGCATATTTGTTCATTCTTCATTCCTTCATTCTATTTGATTTTATTTCAAGGATTGATTACCAAAATGGGGTTTGACCAATGTAAACCCCTATCCACTAACAAAAAAAATTTCCCTATCTTTGATGTGTGATTTTCATATTTAGGTTGAAGATCCATTGTAGATAAATATTGGAGAAAGTTGATAATGTTGTAAAGTTTTCAAAGCTGTCATTTACCTTGCAAGATTACGAAAAGTCACCTATAGGTCAAAATTCAGAGTTTCAGACTCAGAGATCGGAAAGGAGAGAAGCTATACAAAAACACTAGAGGATATTAGAGTTTCATATCAACCCTAATACTAGGACTAAATTGCCACTTGTGGCATATGAGTCCCAATATACCAGTTTTTAGATATTTTCTATAGATCTTGGTTTACTGGTTGCATATTTTGGTTTTTCCTTGAAGCCTTAAACTGGGACTAAATATCCCTTACTAGCGTATGTGTCCTACTGTATATTAAAAGTTAGAATTTCAGGATTACAGACCTTTCTTCAAGCAACTTTTGTTTTCCAGGTGCACCTCTATTTATCTCTAGTTTTCTATTCGGATTTAAGTTAATTTTCTAGGTCATATAGTTAGGTTATGCAAGTTACTTTCATTTCTTGTCTTTCTAAGCCTTTTACTTAGTGGTGAACCCCCTTTATATTTAATCACACTCTAGGATACCTTATAGAAAATCCCTCTTCTCAATTGCATCATTATATTGAGATCTCTAGGGTTTCCTTGAATGAAATAGAGAAAAATAGGGTCCCTTAAGTTGTCTATCTCTTAAAATATAGACCACAACCCTATTTTATTTGTTTCATTTTGATGAACCTATCTTTTGGACACCTTATTTCTGATTTATAATGCATCAGTGTCCTAGATATAGCTTACATTATCTTTGCATTAGGTCTTGCATTAGTTAATTTGCATTTAGGGCTTCTAAATTTTGCACTAGTGAAAGTGCATATAAGTTGCATTTTTTCATCTTGCATCATTGAACTTCATTTGAAATCTATAATTGAACATTGTCCAGACTACATACAAATTAAAAATCTTAACATTCACTCATAATTTTATGAATTTAGTGTCAAAACCCTCATCTGGGACCCATTTGCCCCTCTGGCTAGTTTAGTCCTTGTACAGGTTCTTTTACCTAATTTTTGATATTTGTGTGGTGACTGTTATTCATTGTTTGAAACCTTTAAAAACCTTAACTAGGACTCATATTCCCCTCTGGGAAATTTAGTCCCCTGTTAGATCTGAATCTACATTTTATAGCATTAAAAACCTTGTTTTTGTACTTCTATTTTTTGTTGTTAGATTTTTGTTTTAGATTTTTGAGTTTCTATTTCATTCATTTCATTGCATTTAGCTTAATTTCATTTGAATTGGAATTAAATAATATCATTTATCTTGTTTTCATTGCATTTATCTTGCATTCATTGATTGTCCCTTGCATGAGCTTTACAACTTGGTGTCATATTGCTAATACTATAGTGAGACGTAGTTCGAGACTCATGTCATCCTCTGATAGCACACTCGTTGTGGATCTTGGGTTATCTAGCTCTTTCACTCATAGTTTTGACACTAGCTCACTAGGTGTGGACCATACCCCTAACAACTCTTTACCTTCAAGTAGCATGACAAGTGTTGATACAATGGTTACTAGAATTCCTCAAGAAAACATAATCCAAATCCATAAAGCCGTAGCAAACCTACAACATCAATTGAGTACTCAAAATATTTCCACAACTACTATTCCCACCATAGATACCATACACCACATGATTGAAACTGATGAAGTAATAGAACTTGTGAGGGTTTTTTTCGAAAATTTCAGAAAATTTTAAGTGACTTTTATGCTTTTTGGTTTGAATGATCTATAGACTAAATACAAATGCAGATTTTAGATGAAATTCTATGATGTAAAATGCAAAAATGTAACCTATATGCACTTTCACTAATGCAAGATTAAGAAACCCTAGAATGCCAATTAACTAATGCAAAATGCAATGCAATGTTAATCCAAGCTAAATACAGGATGATAATGCACTCCAAATGAGAATTAAGATGTTCTAAATGTGGGTTCACTAAAATGAAACAACGGTAAATAGGATGAGCGAACTCTATCTTTGAGGAGATAGGGTTCCTATTTCGCACTCAATTTTCACTCAAGGAAACCCTTGAGATCTCAATCTAACGTATGAAAAGGAGAAAGAGATCTTGTAATAGGGTTGTCCTAGAGTCTGATTACAAACTAATTAGGGGTTCACCACAAAGCTAGGGCTTGGAAAGACTAAAAAAATGCAAGACCTAATGCTTAACCTAATGTAATGAAAAACTTCACTAAGTGACCTAGAAAGGCATGTAAATCAAAACAAAAAGTTGAGGAATCAGAAGTGTGCATCTAGAAACTTGAAGAGGCTTGAATGAAGTCCTAAAATGCTGAAAATAATTAATTTAATGGCTAAGTGCAAGAAGTTGGGTCCACATTCAGGGGAAGTGTCAATTTTCAGCTTTAAAATAGGTACCCATTTTAAAGTGAGTACTCATTATAAAATGTTTGAAACTAATAATACATTTTTTGTATGAATTTAAGCTCAAAAAAGGCATGGTAACCCAACACTTAGCCTTCGACTTGCAAGTACAAGGGCATGGCAATTTGAAGAGAAAAAACTAACTTTTCCAATATAGTTGATGAGGTTTTCTTCAAAATTGTTTTATAAAATTAAAACCCATTATAATTGACAATGTCTATTTTTTAAATATATATATATATATATAATGATTAGATTATTTTTTAAATTTTTTAATTAATTTTTTAGGCAACTAGTCCTTAAAAGTGAAATGTTGGGTTTTCATATTTTTTTAATAACTTTTAATTTTTTAATTACATTATTAAAAAAATTAGATGGCATCAATCTATAAACAATTGTTTATACAATGAAAAAGAAGAAAATTCAAAAAATGATAAGTTAAATCAAGTTATGGTGTCTGTCAACAAGGGTTTTAAAAATCAGTAATTAGGGCCAATAAAAAATTAACAAATAAAAATATATTTAGTGTGAAGACAAAAATCTACATTAATCAAAGATTGACAAATATGGTATTAAATCAGTCAATTTTGAACAAATGAGCCAAAAGCCCTCCCCATGAAATTCTTCAACAAACGTATAGGAAATAATAACATTATCAAACTAACATGAAACTATAAGTAAGATAAGCATGAAATCTATCCCTAAACTACTCAAACACCATCCCATAGGGGGATTGGTGCTACTTTGATGTGGAAAGTAGCCCTTTCCCAACCCCTTTTGACAAGCTAAATGATGAAAACTGCTTTGACGATGCTATGTGATATGATGAACAAGATGCAAGATGATGTGTGTATAACAAAGATACTAAGATTTGGAGGAGTAATACAATAGAGGAGGCCTCTATTTATAACCAAGAAGGATGGAAAACTGCAAAACATGCAGGATGTGGGACAAAACATGAGCCAATGGAAAGATGCCACTTGTCAAGATGTGAGAGGATGAAGGTTGTACACATTTTGATCAATGTGCCAAAGAGGGGGAGATTTGAAATTCAAAAGATGGCTTGTAGGAGGGAGAAGAAGGAGTCTTAAATTCTAAGTGGGGGACATGTAAGAGACAATGTAAGAGGATTTAATGATGTGTGGAGGACAAGACATGTGGGAGGGAAAATTCAAATTTGAAGAATATTCCATCTTGATGCCCTATTTGAATGAAAAGGAGGAAATAATAAATCAAGTAAATTGATTTATTGTGCAAGTGGGAAAAACTAGAGGATGTGACATGGATTAAGATTAGATTTAATCAAGATTTTATTAAATGAGAGGAGGTTAGGTGATTTGACAATTTTGACTTAGATTTTAGGATTTAAATAAATCAAATTTGAGAGGAAAATGATTTTAGATTTAATTAAATAAAGATTTGATTTTTTTAATCAAAGAGGATGATGTTAGTGTTAAATCAAATAAAGATAAATTTATTTAATTTAAATGGATGACTTTAGGATATTAATTAAATAAACTTTATTTATTTAATTAAAGAGTTAACTTAGGAGATTAATCAAATAAACTTGATTTATTTAATTGATCAGGCGAATATGATTGAATTAAATGAGGAATGCATGATGTAAATTTTGCATGTCTACATTTTTCCCCTCTTTGAAGAAATTCACTTGTTGTGTTGGTTCAAAGAATAAACTTTCCGCGATCAAAATTCAAAAAAAAAAAGAATTTTTTTAGATGCCCCAGTGGAAAGAGGTATACGGGTACATTGCCCCCTCGAGAGATCGAGCGAAAAGATTCGATTTGAGTGTTGATCTCATGATAAAGAGGTTCAAGATGGATGCATAGATGGTCATAATGATGATGCAAATGAGATGGTTTTAAGATGCTTAGAATAACCAATCTATATTATCCTAAACAACTTAAATGATGATGTACTACATTTGAGATGGATGATGCGATGATGCCTATACAATTATGCAATGGATGTTTTATACAAATGTATGATTTATGAGATGCTTACACTAACAGATCTATATTATGATGATGATCAATATGATATGATATGATGTGCGGCATGCTGGAAGTTTGTGGTTGCAAGATGGATGCATTGGTGATGATGATTACCTGATCATGACATGATGTTAGGGTGGAAAAGAAGAAAGAAGAAATGAGATGATTCCAACAAGACACGAGATAGTAATGATGAGAGATGGATGATTTTCTTATCAAGAATTGGGAATTTAAAAGGGCCACTTACCTTATGTTTGATAACACACATAAGAATGATGCATCAAGATATAAAGAACTAGGATGGCATTGAACCTAGTGTGATGGACTTGTTCGACAATTAGATAGTATTACTCCTATTCACGATGTATACAAACCTTATTGAGCATGGGTTCAGATATTTCAAACATCTGAGACCAAAACATAGAAAAAGAAATCCTTCATGTGGTCAACAGAACCTAAAACACCCTCCCCTACGACCAAATAAAACCATGGCGAGGTTATATTACAAGAACATCAACAAGCATAGCTTGAGATAAAAGATATGATCAGGTGCCCATTCCTATCTCTCTAAATCCTTTTGTTTGGACATCATCAATAGGTCATTGGAATGAGTGCAAAGAGATAAGTCAAAAATAAAAAGATAAAGTAAACAAATAAGCTAATGTTATTCAATACTGCTAACCAAAAGGAAATGTTTTTTTAAGGATAAGAACCAAAATGATTGCCAATAGATAATGCCCATTCTAAGAAGGATACATCCTAGGACATGTTAGTGAATGAAGTGACACTTGGTTTTGTTATCAAAGTGTTCTTCAGGATAAATAATGCCCATTATGGGATGGATACATCCCTAAGACAATGTTATCAGGATGATTGATTTGGGGTGATTGGATGACTGTGAAGCGAAAGGTTGATCAACTTGTTTATGTATTTGTCCCTAGACCTTAGACTTTGACATTTTGACTTTTTCACTTTTGAACTACTAGACTTGTTTATTTGTTTCACCAAAGATTAGGGATGATGATTGATTTATTGTGAGTATTTTGGCCCCAGTGGCGAGATGAGGCCCGATGGATTTTTCAAATATTTTGATGTTTTTGATATTTTCTGAAATGTTTTGAGGCTGTTTTTTATATTTTTGAGATTTTTCAAATGTTTTGATTTTTGATTTTCAATTTTTTGGGGATTTTTTGAGATTTTGACCAAGCAACTAACCTAAGGATCTATCCTAGGGGCCTCGAGGGCTGATCAATAGATTATCCTTGCCTATGTTATACAGGCAAAGACCACATAGTTCAACTGACACAAAATAAATTATTGATGAGATATGAACAAATGGATTGCCAGTTTATTATGACAGACTCCTAAAGGACTGACCTAAGTGTCTTGGGGGATGATCAAAGATCAACCTTTCATACGTTCAAGGATCAGAGATGGCATTAGTTTTAGACCTCATGTTTTGATGTTTTCTAACTTTTGATACAATTTTTAGTTTTGATATGATTTTGGGCGTTTTGGATTTTCTTGGTTTTTTGAATGTTTTTGGATTTTGGATTTTCTGATTTTTTTTGGATTTTCACATGATTTTGACGATTTGGATATGGATATGATATTAGTGCTCTATTTTGGAATTTTTTTCAAAACCAAGCTAAGGTTGATTTATCTCATTGATGGATTGATGATGATAACATTGTTTAGGATACACAACAATGCAAGGATATTGTTAAGCAACACAAGGATTGGGAAGGATATCCCAAGATGATGATGGATTGATTAAATTTGGTTGATCAAGATTGATTATGATAACACTATTGAGGATACACAACAATGCAAGGATAGTGTTAAGCAACACAAGGATTGGGATGATATCCCTAGATGATGACAAATTTGATTGGATTTGATTTATCAGGATTTTGAAGCTTGATTTGGAACAAACTCATTTTGAATGGTTTGATGTGACATTTAAAAATGATGCGACTGATATTGATTGTTTGGATTGATGTTCGATGAAAGATAAAGCTTGATAAAGAACATCTTTTCATCAAAATATTCCATGGGCTAGTGATTTGGATTGTGCTCACAAATGCTTTGACCAATTTAATTTTATGTTTTCCAATGTTCATATCACCACATAAGTTGGAGGATATATGTCAATATTTATTCCTGAAGAAAGATGTAAATATTTTCCCCCAGTGTCTAGCAATGTATGGAATGTCATGGATGGATGCTTGGATAGGTGTATGGATGGATGGATATGGTAAGCACACAAAAGGATGCCAAGGATTATCTTGTGATAAGATAAGGTGTTTGAATAAAGAATACTCATTGGATAATGCTGGGTAGGATATTGAAAACAACTCATGTCAAGATGTCTACCATAAGAAAGTGTAAAGTGTGCACCAAAATTTTACCAAGATCAAGATAATTTGGACTATGGAAAAAATGGATTGGATCAATGGTTTATGGATGAATGGATTTATTAATATGGATGAGGTGAACGGAATGTTGGCTTTATTATGGATGGGATGAGATACTTCCACCCAAACTGGGGTAGGCAGATGCTCAATTCTACACATGAAGCATGTTTTCCAAGTTTTCATCATGGTACCTGCCCAAAGAACTGCCCATGCGGTTTTAACTAGAGGACATTTTTTCTCTTTTTACTGTTTTCAATCCTTTTTCTAATTTTTTTGCATTTTTGCATTTTTTGAATTTTTTTGAATTTTTTTGAAAGATTTTAAGCTCATGTTGAACCACTTTGTGGTGTTGATGTAGATTCCCCTGTCATAATGTGCCATCAATATCCTTCTTGAAGAAGATTCTTTTCCAAGATACATGCACTTGAATACAACTTTTGAGATTCTTGATCTGCTTTGTTGATATCGGAGTTAATTTTGTCTTTGTGTGCACATCGCAATAGGGTGCCTTATGAATCCTTATGATGAAGGGTCACTGCCAATACATGGGTCAATGGGAGAATTGGATATCATACGTGGAGGTGTGGATGGAGTTTGTTTAGGGATAAAAGATGAATTGGTTGAAAATTTGGAACCTTTGACTCTCCAAACTTGGGAAGATAAGCAATGATGGGTGGATATGAAAGTGTGCATCGAATTAGGACCAACTGCTTGAGACACTTTGTATGTCACTTGAGAATCCTTCTTTTTCCTTTGTGGATGTCTTTGATGGATACTTTTCCTCTTTTATTTTTCTCCACAGTTTCTTTGACTGATGGAGTTTGATAGGGATGATATTTCTTTGTATTCTTTGGTATCCATATGTATTTTATTTGTCTGATATGCTTCTTAGCTTCTTTTTCTTTGATAACATTCTTTGTAATTTCTTGATTTAACTTTTCGATAAGCCAATATCCCACTCTTGTGGATGGGGTGATGGGTCATGAAGATTCATGATATGGTCGGGTTGTAGCATTGAACTGGCCATCATAAGGACTCCTTCGCGGTTCTCTATGTTGATGTTTTCTTGAGACATAGTTGCCCCTGCATCGGTGGTAGTGGAACCTTTGTTCCTTGATTTGCCTCTATTTGGTGATGTCTTGTTTAGTAAGCATTCTCTAATAAATGACCACTGCATGATGTGATTTCAATTTTCATTTCATCGACCCTAATACCCTATTCCTATTTTGTCTAAATCTCTCCTTGGAGTGATAATGGGTATGTGTAGGATCACTCTGGAAAAACAAGCCCTTAAGTGGCAAAAATTCAGGGTAAATAAGGTTAGGGCAAAATTTGATGTAAAAAATTTAAATAAGTTATCTATATTACATTTCAAAATATGTGTAAGAATAGGAATCAGAGAAAAATTGAATTTAGTTTCTAACTACTAGGGTTTATTTAAAAATAAATAAAATTTATTTGGTGAAAATTTCAAATTTCAACAATGTAGTAGTACATAAATTTCTGTGGAAAAAAAAAAATAAGAAGTAGGTATCTATCTCGACCACGCTTAACCATAATAAAATGATAAAAAAATTTATAAGATTTTATATATAAGTAGAGGACTCATGCTGTTTGGATGTGATGACATATTTTTTGTAATTTTTTCAAGTAAATAATTAATTATGAATTCTTTTTATTGCAACTTTTAAAAAGGAAACCTCGTGATGTTTGGACTCACCAACTGCTCAAAAATTTAGAATTTAATTTTTCTTTTTTTTTAATCCTATAGTATGTGAAGCATAGAATGTGGTGTATGTTTCGATTCAAAAATACACATCAGTTGAAAGTGGTATTGGTGTTTTCAAGCACCTATCGATCAAGACTTTAGTCATAATTCTAATAGAAAATAAATAATAATTATTTATTAAATTCAAATTAAGGAATAATTTATATTGGTGGAAATCTGAGAATCTCCTCTAAAAACCCTTTTCGTTTCATCAATTTTGGATTAAACAAAAGTCGTCAGCCACATACCCTACAAATACCCATAATATTGCCACTTTTTGGCCCATCATGATCCTGCACATACCCTAATGTTGGATATCCTTATACATGATGTCCTCAGTCTAAATTTGGGATATATCTGATCCTGATGTTGACAACTCTATTTAACTGTAGGAATCAATAACCTTCTCTTTTTGTGTAATAATGTCAAGAGTAAAGGAATCATGTTCTGAATGAAGATCATCTACGTGTCTATCCACAAAAAGCATCGCATGGGTAGATAGAAGAGTATGTGCTATATGGATATGGTCATCATTTGTGACATCTTTTCTAGATAGGAGAGTATCCATTAGATCATTGTAGTATCTTGGAGATACGAATTCTTGATCTTGATTAATTTTGGGATTGCTTTTGACATGCTTTTGTAGACATGAAAAATGTACTGATCAACTAACTTTGATTCTTCTTTAAATCACCCCTTTAATAACTACATAATTAATTCATCTTAATTCCTTTGTTAATCAATCAAATTTATTTAAATCATTATCCCCTTTTTGATTAAATAAATCATTTTATTTATTTAATCCTAAAGTTCATCTTTAATTAAATAAACCAATCTTATTTAATTCATCTTTACTCCTAACATCACCCCCTTTAGTTAAATAAATCAAAATATTTATTTAACTAAGTCTAAATCATTTTCCATCTCCTTTTGATTTATTTTAATCCATAAATCTATGTCAAAAACTCAAATCACTTAATCCTCTCTTAAATTAATCAAATCATGATTAAGGTTAAATCTAATGTAAGTCCCATCCTCTAGATTTTCCCACTTGCACAAATAAATGATTTTAATTAATTTATTAAACCTTCATTTTCCATCAACATGGCATAAAAGTGGAATATTCCTCCATTTCAAATCTCCCTCCAAGTGGGATGAGTCCTTCCAACAAGGCATTTGTGTCACCTTACAAGTCCTTTTGCATTGAGTCAAGTGGCCATTACTCCATTTGACTCTCCCTCCACCTTGTCATTTCAACATTTTCAAATTTCAAATATATGCATTTATGGGCACATTCATCCATTTGGCCTCTTCTCTCATAAAACTCTTCAATAAATGGAGAGGCTATCCTTCATTTTGATCATCCACAATCTTCATGCAAAGTTACTCTCTTCACATTGAGAGCTAATTTTTTCCATTGTCATAGAATTGGATTTTCATCATTGGCTTATCAAGGGTTGTGAAAGGGTCACTTTTCACATCAAAGTGACACCAATCCACTATGGAATAGGTGTGCATTGTGTTTCTCTAAGCTTTTTATTGGTTTATATTGTTATTTCATTTTGTTCACGAAGCATAATGTATTATTTCATAGGAGCATTAATAAGTTTGCATTTGTATGAACTAACCCATGTTATGGAGTGTTGGAGATTTAGTCATTTGTAGATTTAGGGGTGCTCACATATGGCACTAGAAGGAAGGCATTTGAGTTTATAATTTCTATTTTCCATTAATTTTGCTTTGATATCTTTATATCACTTCTAAGCTACGTTTTGTTGGTTCTCAATGGAAAATAGTTTATTTTGCTATTGAAGGCACATATTAGGGGTTGTTTTAGACAATCATGCAATCTATGTTTTAGAGGTAGTTGAAATAAAGGAATTCGAGCCTTACAAAAGAGAAAATGAAAATAGCTTTCACAGGTTTAGGCACTTATCTTATTTTTTGTTTTTTTCTTTTGAAAAATCATCCATACTGAAAGTAGGAATCTGAAAATCTTATTTGTTCTACTTTGAAAAATTTATGTAAATAAATGAGTTTACAGAGCATGTGTAATCCTTGAGGATATTTGAATAATTGTTTGGCTCTAATAAATTCTGTGAAAAGTGTTAGTTATCTCCATCACTATCATCAATTTGTGACAAGTGTTAATACCTTTGTCACCCTCAAAAGTTATAGCTACGATGTTCAATTAAGGCAATGCGGAGTGAAATTATCATAAAGAATCAGATTTATTTATTGTGGCATTCATACTATTGTCAGAAGGTTACGTCTCGTGCACAGTCAACAAAGGATCTCCCACTATTAATAGATCTTTGTATTTCTTATTGTTAAAGTGGTCTACTACTTGCTTTCATCCTAAATAGAATCCTAGTTCATCTAAGCATATATTGGAACATCGAATTAATTGGTTTCTTTCTTGGGATTCATGTACCTCATACACTAGTGATTGTTATTCTATATTGGATTATTTATGACTTTCTCTTTTGTCACTTGCATAGCTTGTCTTTGTTGTCTTTAAAAAAAAGAAGCTATTTTATTATAATCATGCAAGGATCCCTTGGACATACGCACTTTTTATGGTAATCATGATGTGATTTCTCAAGGAATGCATTGGCTACAAAATGCACTAGAAAAACATTGGTTTTCTATGCATTGTCTGACAAATTAATGTTTTAAATAACTTTCAGAGACCAAATAGCATTTGAATCCAAATGCATTAGTTTAGACATACCTTTATTCACTGCTTTTTTTTTTCCCTTACGCCTAGCCTTTGCTTGAAAGTTTCTTACATGACCTTTCTTTGAAAAAAAATTTCAAACAATTCATGGGCCTTGTCTAATCTTCCACATTTTGCACACCTCCCATTTGTGCATAGGCAAGGAGGCTGTGGAAATAGTTATGGATTTTTTTTTTTTACACTTTCCCATTACATTTGCTCTAAAGTGTCTAAAGCTTTTTTTTGAATCGATGATATGTTTATGCAGCAACATAAACAAGGCACATGCACTAATTGACAGAAGGAAAAAAGGTGTGGTCTCATGGCCCACAATGATTGCAGCATCATGTGCAGAAGAAGCAAGATGATGTTGGACCTGTGCATCTACACAAAGCTTGAGAATCTTCAATCCTGTTTGTAACTGTGTGAATGGTGAAATATTTGTAGGTTAAACATGATGCAATTGAAATATTTGTAAGTTAAACATGATGCATATAATTGAATAGAAATCTTAAGATTGCCTACTTCTACAAGAAGCATTTATGTACTTATGGAAACACAATTTCTTATTCTAAGAAGCGGCTAAAAGTTCCTGAAAAAATGCAAAATTTGCACATTTTTAAAACAAGTCTTGAGTTTCGATTGGAAAAATCAACACCTTGTTTCATTTCAGTAAATTAATTTCTAAGATGTTGACATTAACAATCAAGAGACATTTAAAGTCACAAATCAGAAATAAAGATCAAGAAGCGTAGCTTGACTGTGTACTTTCTCATGTCTACTATCAAGAGATCTACCCTTTTGATTGCCTTTGCAATCAGTTTGAATCTTTTATTCATGATGAGTGACTACAAATCCAGTGTTTCTGATCTACACTCATTATATTTTGATTGTGATTGACTGGGCTCCTGAGGTATCTTACCAAGCTTCTCTTTAATGCAATAAAGTGGATCTATACTTCACTCATTATCCAAGTGTTGCAATGAATGCAAATATTTTTGAGGGATATCATAATCTTTGTGGGATTTAATTTTATGGTTAAGTATTTATCTGTATCTCCCACACATGCTTATGAATATATTTAAAGTTGCATTTGAAAGAAAACTCATTTCTTAAAAGCTTCATTTGAAAGAGTATTCACTCATGTCTCACATTTAATTTATTGGGGGAAAGAGAAGATGATATGACATTGATAAAGTAAAATCATAGATGACATGTATATCTTGAAATCATTTTTTTTTTTTTTGCAGGTATCCTCATTAAATGGTGTTGTTCATTTATGACTTTTTACAGGCTAAGTGAAGAGGATTTGAAATCTTACTTAAATTGTTGTAAATATTTATCTATTTGCAAATAAATATTCTTATAAATCCTTCAGTCATTAGTTAAATTCATTAGTCTTTTTTCATTTAAAATCATTCTATTGTTTGAAGTTAATGCTTAAAACGATAACTTGATTCCTTTTTTTTTATAGGAAAATGAGGAAGGAAGGAAAAAGAATCATTTCGTTCATGCAAGAGACTTGCAAACGTTTAAGCATAAGAAGCGATCTTTGGAGGAATCTTCAAGTTAAAGAGAATTGAGCATTAAATTTGGAGTTTATAAAGCATTCTTAAATACTTTGAGCTTCCATTTTATTCTTTAGTTTTCTGTTTTAGATCAACTCACATCTTTTTTGGGCTCTAAAAAGAATATTTCAATTTTTGCAACAAAAGGGCTTAAAACGAACTTTAGGACACAAACTTACTAGAGTTGGTTTTCGGATTTAACAATTGAAAAAGGAAAATTTTCACATTTCCTTTGGTGCTTAAAAATAAGTCATTATTGCTTTGTGGGTTTAAAAAGAACATGTGCTACTTTGTTTTGTGATTGCTTACTAAAACTAACACCATTGAAAAGACATATGCACTTCTCTCGCGCCTCACGACGATCTTGAGAATCAAAAGGCTTTTTGGTGGTCTTAGGTTGGGATAAATTAATTGCCTCCACACTTCATTTTGGGAACTAAAATTGAACAAACATCTTGTGAGTGTGAGTGGAACATGTTGTGTGTGTTCTCCCTTTGTTTCTAAACAAAGGTTGATCAAACTAGGAATATTTTTTCTTGCTTTTTTTAATCTTAGAGGGCCTACCTTGGGGAAAAAGTACTCACCCAAGGGAAAGACTCAACCAGTAACACTCTAAAGCAAAGAGTATTTCCATCTGGGATATAAAAGTGGGTACTGGAACAAAGGCCTGTATCACACAGTTGGCTCCGATGAGAAGGGAAGCAATGGTCTCTCACCTCGATGGGTCAACTCCTACGAATGGAAAGTCTGAATTAAAACCCTTGTTGTAGAAAGGCCAAAATCCCTATCTATTTGTTGGTGCAAGAACAGACGTTCTGAAGCTGCCCCACACTTTTACAATTTTTAGTAGAAATGGAAAGTATGTCATGGGAGTTTCATGGGTACTAATGCTTGGCTGCCCTAAGAAGTGAGTGTCGTGGAGGGGAGCTAGTGGGGTCAAGCATCTAACCATTCGTTAAAAATAAGCATAGCTATACTTGTCCAAGTTGGGACTCAACAAATATAGTCTTTCATATCCATAGGATTGTGCTTGTTCTTGGTTACAAAACACTTTGCTTGTTCGTAAACATTTGGAAACAAACAATTAACATTGTCATCAAAAATTCAAACCCTTTAGGAAGAAAATACAATTGACCAAATTCATGTGTTATTGCTTGCCCTTGGGATTTTATCCTTAGAGGTTTCTAAACACTTGGATTTATATATCAATTTTCTTACTAAAGTTAACAATAGGTAACCCTTTCCCTGATTTCATCAAATTCCCACATGATATATTTTGTGGAATGAGAAGAAGTTAAGACATTGGACATCTAGTTTGAAAACTTAATCAAGAAGTGTTTGTGGTAAAACAAAGTCACTAAGAAAAGACTAAAAAAAATTGGACCCCACACATGTGTCTCCAATGATTTCACACAAGATCAAGATCAAGAAACCAAAGCTAAAATATCTTAGTCCGAAAGATCACCAAAAGCGTCTCTCAACACTATACGAATTCAGATTAAGACTGCCTTTTATCTTTTATAGAAAAGCTTCAAGAAACAATCCTGGTTTGTACTCATTCTATTATTGTCAAAACCTAAATCTTTTTAGGGAGTTTGAGCATCTTGTTTAGAGAAAAGCACATTCTTTAAAACCGAGGTCTAGTAAGCAAGTGTCTTTTTAGGTAAACATAGGATCAAAATCAAACCTTCATCCATCTTTTAACATCAAAGAAAAATCATTTCATCATCAACTCTTGAAAATCTTGGAAAAATCCTTCATGTTAAACTTTAGGAAAATTATTTTCAGAAAACCAATCAAAAATCATCTTGTTTGATTAGATGTGTGTAGATGCATGCATCCTTCTCCACATATTTATTCAAAATATCAAACCTTGTAGACAAATTTATCCCTTGATAACATCCAAAATCTTGGGTTTAGGGATTTCATAATCCAAAATCAAAGTCCACTAAAAAAACCATCTTGTTTGGTTAGGTGTGTTTAGATGAATCCTTCTTCTCACACTTAGTCAAATTAGCATCTTGAGGAAAAAAATTCTCTAGGAAAACATCCAACCTCTTAGATTTTATGAGTTCACAATTCAAATCCAAATCAAATCAAATCTTATCCCAAATCAACATCAAACATCAAATCCAAGTCCTAAAATTTAACATCTCCTTCAAGATTTCTCAAGAGCTCTAAACATCTATATCATCCACCTTTTACACATCTCCATTATTTCATATTTGATCCTTGAAACATCCTAAATTTTCTCTTTTGTACCTAAAAGTTAGATCAATCCAAAGAATTAGAGATTTATCTCCCATATTCTTAAATTGATCCCTATTTTATGGTGCAAACTAGATCGCAACACAAGAGGAACATGGAAGCCAACAAAGAAACATCTACTTCAAGTGAATTGAGTCAGACCGCTCCTGAAATGAATCCCATTGGGTCTGGTAGTCTCACAATTAACCTTCCTCTATTTTTGCAAGACCATCAAGAGGAAGGTGTCCAAATAGAGGATCTTACCAATAATCCCTTTGGGATGTCACAAGATGAAATCAACAAGATAGTCCAAAATCTTGAGAATCACAAAATTATCAACATCATGATGAGACTCAATCCTTCACTATACATGCTTGAATTAGCAAAACAAGGAGCTAAACTCCCTTTTGATTTCGATATAAGTACCATTGTGGAACCATCTTTTGGGGTCATACCTCTAATTTCATCCATGCCCCCAATTTCATCTACACCCCAAATCCAAAACATCACTAAAAACATCCCACAAATCACATCATCCATTGCTCCAACTCAACTCATTTTTAATAAGGGAAGTGCATTTCTCAATGCTTTACAAACACAACCCCTTGTCAATAGTCAAGATTTGGATGAAAACACCATCTTGGGGAAAACTGTACCCAAAAATCCATTACATACATATGTTCCCCTCACTTTTCATGATCCTAATGACCCATCATCATCATCCTTTCATGCAACACCTCAAACTTCTCTCCCCATAACCTCACAACGAAAAAATGATTTATTTGGATCAGGGAGCATCTTTGACACTACATCTTCATCATTCCCCCAGGGGAGTATGCCACTCACATTTCCACCACTTTGACCATTACCATCAATATCCACACCACCTCTAGCTTTAGGACTTCCCCCTTTACCAAACATCAATCAAAAAAATAAAATCAACCACCCAACATCAATCAAACAGTAATAAATAATCCTTCATCTTCTCATTGACATCACAATAATAGAGATGGAAACCATCCCACAACGCAAAACCACCACCATCACATCCTCAACTATCCCCAAAATGATTCAAAACATGGTCTTGCATGACCAAACACATCACCGCCACCATCCACCACTCAAACCCCAATCATCAACATGATGGTGCCTCCCATCACCACAACAAGAACCATTCCAAATCCACCTCCACCACCACCAAAAACACATCAAGCCAATACAATATTGCATTGTAGGCCACTCAATGGGTTGCTTATCAAAAGGTACGGCACCGGGAATTCAAAACTGACAAGCCGCATAGTTAAGCTCTCAGCAAGTCATCCAAGTTGCTCAAGATGTACAACAAGCACTACAAGCCCAACAAGCACATTAGGTTGCACAAGCCCAAGCTTGCAACAACAATAGCAAGTCGCTTAGGCTGAATAGGTAGCACAAGCTGCTCAAGCCACTCAGGTTGCATAGGTAGTGCAAGCTGCTCAAGCCACACAGATTGCATAAGTTGTCACTCAAGCACAAGCACTGGCTCAAGCTCAGGCACAAGCCCAATACCAAGCCCAACAAGCTCAAGCACAAGCGCAAGCCTAAGCATAGGCACAAGCATAATATCTCGCACAACAACAAGCAACCTAATAGCAAGCATATCAGCAAGTGCTGAAACAATAGCAAGAACAACAAGAAGCGGCTCAATTAGCATCCCAACAACAAGCGTTGTTAGCACAACAACAACAACAAGCTCAGCAACAGGCCTTAATAGCACAACAACAACAGGATCAACAACAAGCATTGTTGGTACAACAACAATTACAGGCATATTTGGCACAACAGCACATACAAACACCATCCATCAACATACCGACCAATCCACCCATCCCACCAACAATTGAACCACCTCAAAAAACTTTCATTCCACCCCCTGATCCACAAAATGATGTGACGACACAAATCAAGTTGCTCTCGCAACAAGTGCTCGATCTTTAGTCAAGGCGGACCATGAAAATGCCTAGCAACTTGTGTCCTTATCCACTCAATAGGAGTCTTGTAATGAAACCATTCCTAAAGGGATTTGGGATCCCAAAATTTGACAAATATCATGGGACGGGAAACTCTAAAGATCACATTAGTGAGTTTTAGGTTCATTGCATGGAAGTCGCATATGATGATACCTATCTAATGTGGTTGTTTCCTAGAAGTTTGGCAGGCCAAGTCATGGATTGGTTCTCTCGCCTCCCTTCAAGCATCAAAAAGTTCCAAGAAATTGTAGATGCATTCGTCAAAAATTACACATTCAATATTGCGATGGATGTCAGTCTAGAGAAACTATTAGCTTTGAAACAATGAAAGAATGAATCATTTGCTTCATTCCTACAACAATGGAGATCCAAGGCCAATCAGAGCAAATGGGCCATGCTGGAAGAACAACAAGTGTGCACTATCATCTCCAACCTTGACGGTGCCTTGGATTTCCATCTCAAAGTCCAAGGGATCACCACATATGACAAGTTGATCTCCAAGGCGCTCAACATTGAATGACCCCTTGCTACACAACCAACAACACAAACATATCCAGATCAGCAAAGCAACTGCCCATCTTCAAGCTATAATGACAAACCTCATACATGGGCAAGAAACAAAAACATTACCAATGATGGTGTTTTTGAAGCCAAAGTTGTCATCAATGCACCTCAATAAAACACACTCACACCACAATAGCAACCTCAAAATCACCATCAAAACAATCACCAAGGCAACATAGTAACTCAACAGCCAAACAATCAGACCATCAACAATGTCAATGATCAAAGGGGGCCACCCCAGCGAAACAAGAACTCCCCCAAGCGGAAGTACACTGCCCTTGGGCAACCACTTAAGATTATTATGAAGACATTGATAAACAAAAACCTCATCAAGGCTCCCACCTATGAGAATTATCAAGAACCAGATGTGAAACCACCCTAGTACAATGAAAACTAGCTTTGTGACTTTCACAAAATCAAAGGTTATACCACTAACAACTATATGAGGTTGAAGAACCTAGTCCAAGACCTCATTGATTAAAAAATCATAAACTTGGAGCAGCTAGCTGGAAATCAGAACCTCAAAATATACATGAATCTGATGCCAAACAATAACAACAAAGGAAACAATAACAATGACAAAGGGAAGGGAACATTCAAAAGCATCGATCATGTATACGACCATGTCATTGCATCCTTGGATGAGTATTGTGCCACTATCACTATCAATGGAGCCCACGCTGATTATGGAGTCACCATAAGAGGAGGAAAATTACCATTGCAGGATCATCTCAGCCAAATAGAGCTCCCGCACCCAACCCCAAATATGTTCCTAGTGGTTACAATGTCCTTGATCAGTTGAAAAGAACTCCCAACACAAATCTCCATCATGGAGTTGCTAAAAATTTCATTTGCCCACAAGAAAATCCTTGAGAAAGCATTGGCTTCATCCACTGTCCCCGTAGATCTTGATGTGGAACAATTCCAAGCTATGGTCAGAAACATCATCACTTTGAATCTCCTTACGTTCTCTAAACAGGATTTTCCCACTCAACCATCTCATAACCATGCACTCCATTTAGAGGTTGTAGTGCATAAAAATAAAGTCAAGTGAGTCTTGGTGGATGGAGGTGCAGGCTTGAACATTTGTTCCCTCAAGCTCATTAAGAACTTGAAAATCTCAGAGGATTCCATCAACAAAGGCAAAGGTATTACAATCAGAGCATATGATGATGAGGAAAGAGTGTCCTAAGGAACAATCCAAACTATATTCATGAGCCAGCTATAATAGAAACTACCTATCAGGGTCCTGGACCTTGACTTGCCTTATAACATTCTCTGAGGACATCTATGGATCCATGCAATGCAAATAGTAGCATCAAACTTCCATTAATGTGTCAAAATCACATATGAAGGCCAAGATGTCACCATCCATGGAGATCCTGAACCATTCTCTTACTACAAGAACCTAGAGGCAAAATACTACAAAATACATCAAGTGCCTAAAAATGATGAAGGCCCATCAACACCATATATTGATCCAACCAC
>VDFB02139354.1:0-27234 GCA_007258455.2 Sequoia sempervirens | reverse complement strand
CTGGGGCTAAATTAGAAACCTAGGTGGAATGTCTGATTGGCTTTATTTTTCCACCATCCTCAAGCTTTGCCAGTTCTTGCTCCATTTTTGGAGCCAAGGTTGGGTTTATAGGCCTCTTCTTATGCCTAAATGGTTTTGCATAGCCTTCAAAGGAACCTCATGCTAAAACAAGTCTTCCCTATAAGCCTTCAAATCATCATATGACCAAGAAAAAACATTCTTGTACTTTCTGAGTAAGGCAATAAGCATGGTTCTGATATTGGGATTCAATTTCTTACCTAGAAACACTTTCTTTGGTGATGTAGCTGTACCAAGACTGATCTCCTCTAGATTTTCTTCATGCATAGGGGTTGATTTGATCACATGTCTGTCAACAACATAAAAAACTCTTTCTAACGCCACTAGTCCCTTTGGAAGCTTGTTTGTCTTTAGTTGGATGACTTCATTTTCAAAAACAGTCTCCTTTCCATCAATCACTTCAATAAAATTTTGAAAGTCAATTTCTTGGCTATGGTATTCATCAACACAATACAAAAAATTGAGCAAATCCTGATCGTCATGGAAGATTTTCTAGTGATAAATGTTGGTAGTAGCACTTCTACCTTTGAGATACATGCCAAGGTGATATCCATAGATCTGATAGCAATGTTGGCCAAAAAGTCAGCAATAACATTCTTCGCTCTATACACTCAATCAATTGAGAATGCATGAAACAAGTCAATTGTATCCCATAGAACAACCTTATATTGTTTAAGTCTTGTTTTTTGATGCATACTTGTCTCTAACTTGTGAGACTACTAACTCCGAGTCTTCTAGAACTCTGATTTTCTTTACTTGATGTTTGACAATGTAGCATTGTAAATTGTCACCCTTGACAATTTCACACTAGATTTTGCTCACTCCTATGTGCTTGGACCTAATTGTACACCTAATGTCCTAAATTATGCATTTTGTGGCCCATTTATGCATTTATCAAGGAATAAAATGTACAAAATTAAAGTAGGCATTTAATATTTTGCCCTTGATCCCAAAAAATAGGGCTTGGACAAGGGCACCCTTGTCCTCTTAATTTGGCTCCAAATTTTAATATGTCGGGTTGGCAATTTATTATTTGAATTTCAAATTCTAAATGTCGGCTATCGGGATTTAATTTGCAAGAAATTAGATTAATTGCATATAAATACCTAGTCATTTCATCATTTGAAAACTAATTGGAAGCAAGAAGAGTCATCAAGCAATTGATATCAAGTCAAGAGTAGAATTATCGTGGCAGTCCATCATCAAAGCATTCATGTCAAGTTTTATGTGAGTTTGTCATGTTTATGCATATATTTTGTGAGGACTAACACTTGTAGGTCTTCAAGCCAAATTGCAATCAAGGCTTGAGGAGATGTGCATGACTTCAATCCTTCAAGGAAGTCAGATTTGAGTGGTGAGTTACGACCAATTATTAATTCATCATTCGTTTGTCATTTAGCCTCTATCTCTCAAAAGGTTAAGCTCTCTGTCATCAATTTTACCATTGTGGAGGTGGAAACGCCAACGTAAGGTTTGATTGAGGCAAGCCCCTATATGGCACAACCCTTCCTCTCTTTTTGAATGTGCAGGTTACAGATCTGAAAAATATTGGAGGAAGATTGAAGACCATTTGATCATTGATGCATTGAAACCCTACAACTTGACAAGATACGAAAACTCAATTATCTCAGCAATTGACAAAGATTCAACAACAAGATCTCGAAGGAAGAAGCCTTTGATTAGACTCTTGAGGATTGTGAAAGAAAATTTCAGTTTTAGTCATCCAAACAAGGGCGCCTTGGGCAGCCTTGTCTAGTAAAATCAAGTCAAAATTCAAATCACAGGTGCACACAACTCTACTCTGTCGATTTCTGGTCATCAAATTTGCCTGTCAATTTCCAAATTGTCTGTTTTCATATTAGACGAATGCATTTTCATTGTTTGCTAGCCATATCATTGTATTTCATCAAAAAACCATTCCAATTCCCCTTTAGAATTCAGATCTAGGGTTGATTGACTCACCTCTCAGGTTGTAAGTTAATCTCATACCCTAGCCAATCCGAATTTTAAATGATATATTAGCGAAAAGTGACCAATCCTAGTGAAACCCTAGGGTTTCACTTTTCCAACATATCATACAACCATATTCAAACCTAGTAATAGAGCTTCATACTCAACTACATTGTTTGTGCAATTGAAAGAAATGGTGAAGGAATACTTAGATGACTTATGAGTAGGTTAAATGCGGATTACCCTTGCTCCCGAGCCTTCTTTTGAACATGCACCATCAAAATGCATTAACCAAATACCATTATCATCAGGAACTCTATAGGCTTCTTGTTGAAGTGACGTTTATTTATCATGGACATATTCAACTATCTCAACCTTGAAGTTGTCTATGTCTATATCAATGAAACATATTTCTTCACGAGGCTCAAGATCTTCAATAATGGTATGAGATCTCTTTTTTTTGTCCAACTTCACATTTCTGCGATTGATAGGAATAAGGGCATAGGATGAATCTATCTGGATGCTTCCCCCTACTGCTGCAAACCATCTTCTAGATAGTAACATCCCATATTGAGGGGGGATATGAACTATCGTGACATTAATACTGTATTTGTTTTTGGAATGCAACTATTTTGAACTCCACGTCCTTCATAATGCCAATGAGAGGGACCTTGCTTGAGTCTATAGCAAAACATTTTCTATATAATCTATTCACTTGAAGACCAAGTTGATTCATGATTGATAGAGGCATGACATTGGTTGATGCCCCAAAGACAATCATGCAATTCTTCACTAATTTGCCACTCATCAACAAGGTCACATGAAATGGGTTCACTTGGGATGGACATTTATTCATGAAAGCTCCTAAATAAACTTCAAGGATCTCACAACTTGCATCCTTCTTGTTAACATTATTCACATACTTCTTGTTCTTTATAGGTTAGATATCATTTACACTATTTGAAGAACTAGGAACAATCTCTTCTATCAAAGCCATAGTTTTACCTTTATGCTCTTCAATCATCATTTCCAGTAAGGGAACTGAAACTCTGATTTGACTAAGGACTTGAGTGATATCAATTGGAGTATATGTTAGTAAAAATTAGTTGAGAGCATTAGTAGGAACAGGTATATTCACTTTTTCCTTCTCTTTTGCATTTTGATCCTTTGGAGTGTAGACATCCTTGGGAGTGTGTTGCTTAGCTTTGCAACCTTGAATCCTGGTCTTTTTTTTATGCTGAGAAGTTTCCACATGAGGTGCCTTGTCTTTGCTACCTTTTCCTTTTGCTTCACCATTCATGGCAGGGGTAGGAATCTTTGTTTGAATTTGCTTTTCTCTGATGAAGATGTTGCTTGCATTACCTTGACCAGCATTGTTTCCTTTGCTTCTCAAGTTGTAGTTACCCTTAACCTGGGCAACTGCAACAATTGTTAGAGCTCTGATTTCTTCATTAAAAGGCTTTCTTCATCTAACATTTGGAACAACAGATTCAAAATTGTGTACACGATAAATTTCTTCTTCATCTTCAATTTTTCTTTTTGTTGATGATAATTGTTGTTCAAGCATATTCTATCATTAATGTTTGATTCAATACCACACTCATTTAATGATGAATATTCTTCAAAACCTGAACACAATCCCATAGACATCATGTTAACATATTGGTGTTCATCATCTTGACCTATTCCATGGTCAAAATTATTGCCTTCATCACATGAGTGATTATAAGCTTCAGTAGACTGTGTACTATACATTGCAGAGGAGAATGAGGCAATTGGCATGCAATACACTAGGGAGTTTCCTCAACAACATTTGCTCCAAGCTTTTTGAGAGGATCTGGTGTTTCTTTGCTTGAAGACCCTTTTCGATGATTATGGACAGGCTTGCCATTATGCCAAGTTGTATGATAAGGCTGATTAGTTAGCCTTGGCATTCTTTCGTGCTTTTGATAATTAGGTTTATCATGATGCAAGCCTTTTTCATTTTGAGCCGTTTTGTAGCTCATGTCCTTCAAAGTGTTCATCATTTTGTCTAATTTGTCTTTAGATGTAGGCACATTATCATGATGTCCTTTGCTGTTAGTCAAGATCTTGATGTCATCCCTTTTATGAAGCTTACCTGATGCTCTTCTGTTATTCTCTATATGAGCAGCCACCTTGTATGTATCCCTCAACGTCTGAGGGTCTTTGTCTCTCAACTGATAGCCCATCTTAGGATCATATGCATTATAGTATAAAACTGAACACATAGATTTATTAGGTTTGAGGTAAGCTGGGATTTTATTCATTATCTTGGTGAACCTTGCAGAGAAATCAGGCATAGACTCATTTATGATGAACCTTCGGTCAGTCTTATCACAATACTATTCTCTAAATATCCTCTGAAACTCATCCCATGAGTCAATGCTTGCTGCACGAAGTGCTCTATACCAATCCCTTGCTTCATCAGTTAGAGATTGCAAAATAATTTCATGAGGACATCTGGATCCTCATTCTCAAAGTCATCTATTAGATTTATGAATGCTTTTGTATGGTCTTCACCAGATAATATTGTATTTCCAAAAAAAATTGTAAGGAAGTCGTTACTTCAATTGGGACTGGGTTTGGATACCCAAGAATCCCAGTGAAGTCAAGTTGTCTGTATCTTTCTAAAATCGATAGTGGCCTAGCAGGAACATGGTCCTTACCTCCCCCAATTGGATTGTTTTGTGATCCACCAAGAGCAGATCCTTTAGCATTTACCTTTGATCCTTATTGTGGGATTGAACCTCCAACTTTAATGGCTTGAGCATTCTAAAATGACTTCATTGTATGGGTAGAATTGCCTAGCTGATCTATGTCTCTCAAAGCATCAATCCTTTTCAAATCATCTTGGATCCTTTGAGCCTCCAAACTATCCAGTTCAGCCTCGAGCTCATTTACTTCCCTTGAAATTTCAGTTTTGTTTTGAAACCTAGCTGCCTTTGGTAAATTTTCATCATCTTCAATCTCTACACCATCTGTTAGATCTTTAAATCCAATTGCAAGAGTATCTTTATACCAATAAGGACCTTCGTCTTGCTTTACAAGAGATAAGACACGATCAACAAAATCATTAGTCCTAGGGTTGATTGCTAGGGGATTTACTCAGGAAAAGAACCTTTCATTGATATCATTCTCTATTCGTAACCTTTTTTCTTCTCAAGACTGCTAAGGACTTTATGGTATTCAAGTCCCATCCAAGCATTATCATCTTTATCTAACCCTAGTCTATTGATATGTTCATCAATTTTACCATTAAAGGATTTGTTCCTATCACCAGTATTTTCCTTTTGCTTTGAGGAACTAGAGTTAGGAGTGGAAGGCCTACTTGAATTCTTAGCTTTCCAAGTTGGTTTGTCTTTCTCAAAATATCTTGCCAGTTTCTTTTGTGGATCATTCTGAAATTGAGATGTTCTACTGTCCATGTCTGATGCTATCTATGCAATCTCACCAGTCAACCTTTGATAGAGTTGCCACCCTAAGAAGGGAAAGTAAAATAATAGATCTCACAACACTGTTAACAAGATAGTGGATGCAAACATTTTAGACTCTGACCTACAATAGACAAGTGAATTCCCCAGTGGAGTCGGCAATCTGTTGGTTCCCCAACTTGTATTCTAGTAACTCCTAAAAATGTACCTAATCTTATGCTCAAAGTTGCTGGAAGCTAGGCAAACTAACAGGAAACACCTTCAATAGTGTTTTCCTCTGCAATTCAGGCTTTGTAGAAACTAGGTTGATTTCCCTTTATGACACCAAGTGTGAAAATGCTACAGATCTATGACTCAATGCCTAGCAGATTAACTCTCATATACTTAAGGCAAGGATAAGCGAATCCAATTGTTTCAGATATGAGGATTTCAAACAAATACAAAAATATTAAATGGTTGCTTTAAGATCTATTGTCGTAAGATCAATTCTTAGGCTATAGGAGAAACTGGACTGATTGGTGCCTATTTAGGGTAACAGAGTCAATACAACATACATATTTATTCATAACATTCAGTATACTCCAATGGTCTATCTAGAATAATCAACTTGTAATAATTCAACCTGCAAAGGGCTAACAGTATGATCCTACTTCAGAATCCATTATGTGGAAACTAATCAATTGCAAGCTATTTTGATACATACACAAGTATATATTGAAGTTTAAACAAATGAGTACAAAATTGAGCTTGAGTTGAAGGAAACAAGATTTTTAAATATATAAATATTGTCAAGTGTTTTTGACAAAGTTACCAAATCAACAAAAAAGCTTGTGGTTTTGAGTATGATTTGTCCTGACATTGGATTTGGTTATGAATCAATAGTAGAATTCGGTAGGGTTCAATTTTTGTGGTGTCAAAATTGTGTGGAATTGTAGACATGGTACCCGGACAATTCTAGGTTGGCTCACATGTTTGTAGGGCTCTCTTTAGGGTGGCTCTAGTGGTGGGTTTGATGCATTTCATTTACTTCTATATGAATGGGTTATTTGCTGTATTAGGTGAAGGAAGCACAGGTGAAAGAGAAGTAGAAGGCTGCTGCAGCCAAGACTGCTTTGAAAGCCACATTCCATTCTCAAAGTCATGACTATTGGTTGTCATGATCATGAGGGAATTTTATGGGGGATGGATTTTGCATGGGGACGGGCATTAGGGTTCAATTGCACATGGTAGTGGGGGAAGCGGAACATGTGGCCATGGTGAAGGACCACACCAACTGCTACAGGGGTAATACAATTTGTTTAAAAATGAATAATAAACCAAGATAAATAAATACGATTTGTTTGCTTGTGGGTTTCTAAGTGATAATGCAACATTTTGTATTTTCATAATTTATAACTATTACTTTCTCTACATATTGTGATGCCCTCTATACATTTAACTACTTTAAAGTTTGACTTATATATTATCAGATATGTTATGCTCTAGCTTTATGTATAGGTATTTATAATGCATATAACAGTTTAGTTTTATGTATAGATATCTTAAATGCATTAGTATATTGCATTTCAAATTTGTAAAAATAATGGTAGTTTTGATTACAATATGCATGATATGTAGTGTTCTGAACTTAATTCAGGCTGTAAATATGTATATATTTTAATATTTATGATTTTTATATGTTTTATGTACAAGCATAGCCAAAATGAACCTCCCCTTTCCACCTACAAATCACTGTCTTAGCATACCATACACATCTCTGATTTTGATTTAGCAACTTAAGGTTTTCGGTGTACAAAACTCATGTACTATGATATCCATAGCATCAGAAACAAAAATCACAAGGAATCATGAACTATAGTAGAGAGGAGTTTGTATCACTTAGCTTAGGATTAGTAGGTCCATCATCACTAGCTCTATGGTGGGTCCATGCTGCTGTAGCCATAGTAGCATTACTTGGGATTTGGATTGACTTGGCGAACCAAAAGTATAGTTGTAATTCAATTACTCGGAAAAAAATCATGAAATTAAAAAATGCTGAATAGTTCATAAATATAGGGAAAAAATGCCTTTTTGTTATTTCAATGCAAAAATGGAGAAAGGAAAAAATGCAGCTTTTCCATTGGGTGCAGCTGAAAACAATTTTAGTTTTTGGCTTCTTAAAACCAAATTAATAAAAAAAACAATTTTAGAAACACAGGAGTTGAGGCCATAGAGAAGTAATTAGGCTCCAAATTGTTGACAATGAAATGGATATTTGCTGAAGAACGAATCCCTCTAGTTTGCCCTGATTGATTCAATGTTGGTTACTTAGGTAATGTCCAAATCTGGTCATTTTTTGTATTTTTTTGTTTTTTTTGAGGGTCTATTGGCCAGCCAAGTCTGACAAGGACTTGCAAGTTCTGGTGAATCTGGCGACTTTGGTAAACTTTGCAAGTCTGTTGGAAATTTGCTGAGACTCCCAGTTCTTGTTTGGCCTGCCTCACCTCAGATTTGGCACGTTTGTCCCAGCAACTACTGTAACTATTACACTAACAATGTTAAATTATCTGAACAAAATAATTCTGAAGTCAAATTATATGGACATTGTCATTTCATCTATGCACTCTGTTTATGTTCACTCTGTTTCTCTCCCTTTGGAATATATCCTATTCCATATTCTGTTATATATTCAATTTGTGATATTCCATATATTTTTCTTGTACGCACTTAATAGGATATAGCATTGTAGTTAATAGCTTTTCTTCATCTCCATTTATATAGATCTCCATTTATGGACTTGAATAGACAGGAATGTGCACAAGGGTAAGGCACCAAAGAAATGGATTAGTTGCTATAAAGGATTTCCCTACAACATGAAACGAAAGACCTGATGAATAATTAAGAATGAGATACTTAAAATGGCATATGTTTTCCCATTTACTTTTATGCTGTTGATATATTCTGTTTTGTGTTATGTTTTTTTGAGATGTATAAATAATGATAAGTAGTGGTCCTTATTGTTGATGAGAAGATCAAGATAAAAGTAAGTTATTTTGAGTAGGTTTAGTAGCAGTCCTTTCCTTCTTGGCTGTCACATGCTGACTTTCATCCTTGATGGTCTCAGATGGTGAATAAAGAAGCAGGAAATCATGAGATGGAGGAAGAAGCTGGAAGTTATTCTCAACATGATTCTGTTGGATTTGTGTTACCTCCACCATATAAGGGAAGGCCTGGCAAAGGTTGCTGTATGATGGTTCAGGTTTCCCTCGTTCTCCAATCTATTTTTTCTCTTTGCTTAGCTATAGAATCTAACAAACACTGATTTTTGTGCATTTTGCATAACAACCACAGTTAATCTTATAGGTTTATTGCCTGTTGAGTGTTGATAAAATATAAATTATTATCGATTTTACGAAGCCACACCATTCTTTCTATGGTGTAGAATGTACAATTTATGTACTGTAGAGTCCTTTGCATTGCTTTAACATGTAATATTACTTTTAGACCATTGATATTCATATAACTGCATTTGTGTCTTCTACATTATCTAGTCATTTTTCAGCATCAATTTATGTAAGATTCTTTTCATTTTTTCCTTTTCATGTTATTAGTTTTTATTAGATGTTTAGTACATCATTGTTTACAAGTCTTATGAAGTATATCATATAAAAAGGCATGGAAATAAGCTTGAATGAAGAGAACGGCCAGAAAATGTTGGGAGATCGAAATTTTCTGAAATCAATAATTAATATCTGTGCTGCATATTAAGTTATTAATATTGATTTTACCTCACGATATCTCATCTACACTATCACTACTATAGGGTAATGCTATTTGTATTCTTGTTTTCTTTGGGCACTTTGATTCTCAGCACTAGATTTCCTTTATGAGCTTATAGTGCAAAGCTATTATCTGCCATACCTATCAGTATGATGTATGTAATGTCATATTTAGAGTTGATGGTGCCATTAATGTTGTTCCAAGCATACATTGGAGAAAATATTGCAATGGGCTGGTTTGATTCTCATTGATTTTTTCTTCCTTTCCAATGAGTGAGATTTATTGTGCAAGTGAAAGCTGGACAAAATTCTTTTGCTTACAGAGAAAATGATGGTGAGGTCCTAGCAAGTGGGTAGGTCTTCAAGATCATTAGAGAGGAGTGCTTTGATTTGTTCCTCTTTGAATTTTCCTAACATTTCAATGTGTTGACATCATCGTACAGTTGAAAGCTAGACAAAATACCATATCATAGAAAGAAAGTGATGTAGACAAGACCTGGTGTGCAGTGATAGGCAGCTAAGGTCTTGCAGCTCTACACATGGAAAACTTCATAACAGCAGCAAGGAATATTGAAATTTGAAACTCAGAAATTACAACTCAAATTTCAAATTACAGTTATTCTTAGGTATGCAGCCTAGTGACAGGACTTACGAAAATTGAGAAATTTCTTATGTTATTGCATGGATGGTCTTTGCAGATTTAGGTAAGAAATAGTCAGCTTACTGTCACTACCCCTCTTTTCCAGTTCTCGTCTGTTCTTCAGATACTTCTATCTGTTCTTCTTCACGTATGTTCTTGTTCTTTTATAGAAAAAATATTAGGAACCCAACAGAATGTAACTGCCATAAGCTGCCGCCCAGCAATTTGTAACTGCTCAAGCATTAACAGGCACAAGAATAAAGCACCTGACAAGAAGCACCGACCAGAGGAAACTGCCAGTCAGTTGATACTGAATACCCACAGCAACATGAAGAATAAGTGCTAAAAATTAGTAATTGCTGCCTGTGAGAAAGTGGCTTGAACAGTCAAAGGTAAATGTCACTCAGTAATTTGCCATGGCCTTATGAAAGAAAAGGTGTCAGTAAAAGGGAATTGCCGGTCATTTTGGCCTAGCAACAGTTTAGATTTGAACTCCTAGTATCAAGGTTAAAGCGCCTGCCAATAGTTGGAACCACCAGTCCAAAATAGCTACTATCCAAACATGTATCACTCAGCATCAAGGTGAATTCAGCATAAATTGCCCAGGAATAAATAAGACCATGTCCCAATTAGCAGATCCCTCACTTGACAGTTGAAATTGAAATAACAAAAAGACAAAAGAACCTGAAACACACATAACATTGGAACAAAAAACCCAAAATTTAATAGCAGGATTGCAAGTGATCTGATGCTCTTGCATTAGACATGCCAGGTAAGTGGAATGTTTCATGAGTTTTGCAACTCATGAACATTTTAGGAAATCTAGAATTGAAGCTCTGTGCTTGGCTTGGATACATTCATCCAGGTTGCTTTATCTGCTGCCCAATTATTCCCTATACTCCTTCCCCCATGTTTTCTTGACTACTCAAGAATCTATTATTGCTTCAACTTCATCTTGTTCCTTTTCAGGCAATGGCTGTACCCATTCTTTCTTTTAACAATCATGGTTTGCACCTTGGCCTTCACAAGTCCACCCTTCATAATATCGGTACAAATCAGCAACATTGAAAATAGGTGAAATGACTACATCTTTAGGAAGCTCTATTTCATATGCATTGAATGCAAATTTGCTTAAGGTCTTACATGGTCCAATCTTATTCCATTATAGTTTATTGTAAGGCCCTTGGGGAAATCTTTCTTTTTGCAAATGAGCTAACACCATGTCTCAACTTGGAATTCTTGTTCTTTTCTCTTTAGATCTGCATGTTGCATGGTATTTGACTTTTTCTCCAAATAATTCTTATTTTCTTGGTGCAACTCAAGTATATAATTAGCACAAATCTTTTGTTACAACACCTTTTCTACCCAAATCAGTAGTATTTCTCAAGTAATCCACTCCCCTTGGGCTATAACCATACATGATTTGGAAAGGGCTTTTGGCTCTACTTATATTCATTGAGTTCTTTTATGCAATTTTGCTTGTGCCAATGTCAAATCCCATCGAGTGGGATTCTTTCCAACCAAACACCTTAGCAAGTTACTTACACTTCTGTTGACAACCTCCATTTTCCTATTAGTTTGTGGATGATAGGCTGAGTTGAAATTTAGTTTGATGCCTAATTTCTTCCAAAAAGTGTGCTAAAAGTAAACCACAAATTTAGTGTCTCTATTCGAGACTATACTTTTTGGTAGTCCATGGAGTCTAACCATCTCCTTAAAGAATAATGTGACAACATGTGTAGCATTACTTGACTTTTTACATAGAATAAATTGTTCCATTTTTGAAAATCTATCCTTTCATTACCTTTTTGTGTCCTTTGCAGCTCAAGAACAAAGTCTATACTTACATACTTGCATGGCTTTTTTGGAATAGGTAAAGGCTAATATAATTTGGTACTTTGGCTTTTCCCTTTAGCATGATGACAAATTCTACAGTTTTGCACCATATTTTTCACTTCCCTACCCATCTTTGGCCAATAATAATTTTCACCCATCTTGTAATGTCCCTTCTCATCTGATTAGCCTTGCAGTTCATCAGTCTATTAGGAACCGTGGCTGGAATGAGAGTGAAAATTAGGGTTTCTTGGCTTGGAGTTTTGTGGCATTTCATGTTATTTACTATTTTTAGTAAATGCTAGTTGTGGCAGTTGCAGTTGTCTATTCTTAGTTCCTTGCAGTTGGAGCAGTTGTTATATTTTGGCTTGGTCTTCAGAAAGCTTTATTTGGCGAAAATTATTTAATTAAAGGCATTATGTTTTAATTCACTGTTGACCCCCACCTTGGCCTAAGGAGATAACTTAAGTTGTTTTTAATGTGGGGCCATGAAGGGTACGCCTTCATCATAAGTTTATTTATTCTTTATTCAAATATTTTCTCATCTTGAAAGTGGACGCCACTTTTATATTATTTGAATAAAGTGTTTTTCTTTGAGGCCTTTTGGGACGCCACCTTGAGAAGCTGAATGGTTTTTGGTAATTGAAGGGTCTCCTGTGTCTTTTGGTCTGCTTCTCAGGCATTTGAAGAGTTTGTGAGCTCTTATTTATTGAAGGTCTTTGCTCCAGCAATCCATCCATGAAAATTATGCTAAAGTTATGCTGTCGAAATGACAATTGACATATTGCTTCGAGGGTGTCTACCTCCTAGCCTTTCATCCAATTTCGTGTTTGCAATATAACACCTAGTTGGCTACATTGCTGCTTCTCAACATCAGACTAGCAGATTGTGCATCAAAGATTAATGAATTTTGGAGTATTTCACAGTTTTGAGTTCCTGGTTTTTGCTACAGCTGAAGCTGAGTTTTGTTCATATCTTTTGGAGTGAATTTTATTTTGTTCTGGGTACTTTGGCCATCCATTTGTTGACTGAAGGCGCCACTTTTCACAAAGTATTGGAATTTAATTCCAAGTATTTATTTTATACTTGCAAAATCGATTTCTCAAGGAGGCCGTACTTTTTCAGTTGCATTGGGAATTGTGCCAGAAATTAAAAGACGTGATTTGCTGCTGTTTCTTCCTCCTGGTTTGGTCGCCTATCTTCTGAGAGTCCTTTGCAACAAATTTCAGTCAATTCGGAGGTGAAATGAGTGAGTTATGAGTATTTTACTGTTTTCCAGTTTGCTGTTATAAATTTCCAGAACTCAGGATTTTTACATCAGATTTATCAGTTTCCAGTTTTCATCATTTTTCAGTCATTGGAAAGCAAAGAACATTGTTAGAATTCATTCTTATCTCCTTATCTCATTTCTCTATCATTGTAATTCATGTATTTGCAGTCATGTTGAATTTGTAAGGTTCTGATTAGTAGTACTAATCTAACCATTATTATTGCTGCAACTATTTGATTAAACTCTCATTAAAGTCCCCTGGATGGTTTACCGCCAGTGTGGTTAAATTGTTTTGTAACTCTTGTACCCACTCAAAGTGGTGAATCCCCACAGTCCGTGGATGCCCGCCGCAGCGGATGAATTGTTCTTATTGTAATCTTTTCCCCCCACTGTTTGGTGGTAGTGTGGAATTGTTGTCATGGCTGGTTATCCGCCTATCATTTCATAATTTCAATCTTTAACACTCCGTCATATGTTAGCACCTCGCCCTCAGTGGGATCTTGAGTGCACATTCTTGACGTTGAGTAGTTCTTCAATTCAAGTTCAGTTTTCAGTTTAATGCTAACGCTAATCCAATCAACTATTGCTGGTTATGTTGTGTTACTTCATCGAAAAAATTGGTTAGCATATTTCACATCCACCAATGTTTTGTCCACTCCAAAGTGTTCAACTAGGCCTCCATTGTGCATCTCTCTCGTTAGATTTTCCCTCATAGATCCTTGAGGTATACACAAACACTTTCCTTTGAGTAACAATCCTTCTTGAATGAAGTAATCTAACCATGGTGTCTTGTTTCTATCTATTCAGCTCTTGCATGCAGCCTATGCCTACTTAAAATCTAAATCATTATCGTATAAATCCATAAAATCAAAACCAACAACCTCTCCTCTCATTTCATTTAACAATAAACACCTTTTATTTAGTGCATCAACTACTTGGCTTGATCTACCACTTCTATGTTTCAAAACAATAAATAACTTCAAAGAAATTCAACCCATTTTGTTTGTCTTTGATTGAGCTCACCTTGGCTATTTATGTATTGCAATGCCTTATGATATGTGAATATGATGAATTCCTTTGGTTGCAAATAGTGTCTCCACTTCTTTAGTGCTTGTGCAATGGCATAAAATTCATTGTCGTAGACAAATTATTTCTTTTTGGCCTCATTTAACTTTTGACTAAAGTAAGCAATGGGTTTACTTTTTGGCACAAAACTTCTCCAATCATTGTCCCCTTGCATCACAATCTACTTGAAACACTTTTGCAAAATCCACTAATGCTAAGATAGGTTGTTTCGTTACCTTCTCCTTTAAGAGTTCAAAACTCTTTTCTGCTGTTATTGTCCATTGAAATTCACTCCTAACACCTTTCATTGTCTCTATAATAGGTTCACAAATGCTACAAAAAATCCATATAAACATTTTGGATAAGCTTGCTATGCCATACAAACTTCTCACCCAAAATGTACTCCTTGGAGGTGGCTACTCTATAATAGCTTTTACCTTCTTAGAATTTATCCTCAAATCCTTCTAGGAAATGACAAATCCCAAATACATTAGCTTGTTCTTCGTAAAAATGCATTTCTTCAAATTGATCAACAACTTTTCTTCTTTCAATCTTTACAAAACTAACCTCAAGTGCTTCAAATGTTTCTCTTTAATTTTGTTGAAATTAAAATGTCATTTAAATAAACAATCACCAAAAAAGGGCTTCAATAACTTGGTCACCAACATTCTGAAAGTGCTTGGTGCATTGGTCAATCTGAATGGCATAATTGACCACTCATACAACTAATCCTTGGTCTTAAATGCGGTCCTTCATTCATCTACCTTTGAATTTGAATTTGATTATTCTCAATCATCAATTCAAATTTTACGAATTATTTGGCTCCACTCAAACAATCCATCAAGTCTTCTATTTTGGGCAATGGAAATCAGTAGTTTATTGTTATCCTAAGGATGGCTTGTGAACCCATCCATATGCGCCGTTTGTCATCCTTCTTTGGTGGTACCATAGAAGCATAAATTCTCAAAAAATCGCAAAAATCCTGATTTTCTAAAAATCTTCAATTGAAACAATTTTTTTCCCAAAACATCCCGATTTAATCAGCCATGATTTTCAATTATTTCAAGGGTTTAAATAACAAAAAAATTTCCCAACTGACCCATCGTGAAACTCTAACCACACGAAATGACTATTTAATCTAGTTTTTTTTGTTGATTTTTAGCACAAAATTGAGTGTTGGCCGTTGGGATGTGGTTTCACTATCAGAGATTCAGTAGATTTCATAAGGTTGTTGAGGCAAATTGCAGGTAGCCAACCTTGATTGAACGTATATTTCTAATAAATGTTAAGGACATTAAACTAGAGACACGTTCTTGGGTGTGCTTCTATGTTTGATGTTAAGGACATTAACATGGAATGGTTAAGAGATGTGCTGCTTTTTTCTCCATATTTCACACTACTGTTATTTTCCTTAGGCTTGTAGTAATGCTTTCCATGTATATACATCCAAAGACACAATTTAGTGGGAAATAGTAGACAATATCATAAATACTAAGTAAGACTTCTATCTTATTTTTTTAATATATTTGAACCTTAAAAGAGTGCTTGCTAAAAATAAATATAGAAATCTGGACTAAACTGAAACAAAACTCTATTGGCTTGATGGCAACCTAAAGAAGTTTGTTTTCTTTGAATTCTTGTGATCTTGACTATTCAAAAGAATTTTAACATTTCAATTGTCAACAATAATACCAAGGAGGTTGTTTAGATTATCAAGGTTAGGTTGGGACAAATTTCCCTTTCAGATGCTAACAAATGTGATAATTTGGAGCTTCAATTTGACACTGGCCATCAAGTTTTAATGACAAGCGGGTAGGGTAGTGACAATTTTATAATCAAGTGGGAAGCATAAGTATATACATAATAGTAAATAGATATTGTGGAATTGGAAGTAGAATGGTTCCTATAAAAAAGATAAAAATCAGCTTGTAGTGCTGAAAAAAATGAACTGTAGCAGTATTTTATATGAAAATGAAAAATTGTTTTGGTTATATTTAAATTTCCTATATATGTTGCGGGCTTAATGCTTTGTTAATTGGTGAAACTCATTGCTTAAATGCATACCTTGCACTTGTTCGGGAACTACATTCCATTTAGGATTGTCTTATACATGGAGGTTTAGAAGGCTTGCAAGGAGTACAATATTAATACATGAATGCTTTAGACATATATAGTGTAGCATTCTATGCATGTTAAATATGTATTAGGCAAACTAATACATGCCTTGAGAGAAGTCATGCCCTAGTCTTGTGGGCTTATTTTAATCCCTCCCCAACCAGGTCTCATGTACTCTCTTTAACGATCCAAATAGATTTTGGCAACAACTGTTTCATTGAAAGGGAATGTTCCTCGTGCTTTGATTTTCCATTGAAACTTGTACCTATAATCTCTTAAATTCTCAACTCAATTTCCATCAATGTTTTTAACTCCCTCATCCACATACGCAAAGTCAAGGAAAATTTACTTCAATAATAGTAGCTAAATTTGTGGCTCAAATAGTTGCTCTCTTCTTTTCTACTAGCAGATCTTTATTATCTAATGGAAAAATATTTAACACCTCCTTTACTCTTTTACAAATCTGCTAAAATAATTGTCAATGTGAACATTTCAATATCATTTATGGTCTTTTGTGATTTAAGATTTTGTTTCAAAAGCATCTTCTATTACTCTATCTTGAACTATTTGATTCAAAACCTATTAAGTTGAATTTTGCAATTGCTTCCTTTGTCATATAATTTCCCTTTCACACTCTTCATATAGTTCTCTTTGACATTGTTCTAGAAATTGGAAGTACTATTAAATCACAAATATGAACCAGTTGATTCTCATTTTGTAATTTATGATGTATGCTCAACAAAGAAAACTATCTTTTTAATGATTTTCTTGAGCCTAGAGATTTTGAAATCCTTGAGGCCAACTTGGATAGTAATGAGGTTGAACAACTTAGGAGAGGCTCTAAACCAAGAGCTTCATCATCAGGACCTGCAGCCCTCTAGCATAGCTCTATTTGTAGTAGCAAGAGTGATTGGCTACGTTTGATTTTTTGGAACTTTGTACTTAGTTTATAGGTTGACTTTGTACATTCTATATTGTAATTGAAGTTTTATCAACTGTAATCATCTAGTTATTATTTATGCACTATGAAGTACATTTTATGCAATACAATGCAATCAGCGATATTACTATAAACAACAAAATCCTATTTTCAACAATTCATGGGTTAAACTCTCTATTTTATTTGCTCTCTATATCTCTATTTTATGGAAATGCCCTTAAATTTTTTTAAAAAGTAGTTTTTGTCTCTTTTCTACAATTTTTAACAATTTTTTTAAATCCGATTTTTTCAAAAAATCTTATACTTTTGGTTTGCCGATTTTTTCCCCAACCGATTTTTGCTGCTATGGGTGGTACCACTGCCAGTGCTACACATGGTCCCAAACTTTCCCTTATCAAAACTTTATCTAACAGCTCTTGCACTTTTTTCTTCATCTCCTCATTTTCTATTAGAGTCATCCTATCTGCTGCCTTGTCTAGTAAACTTGTTTTGGGAATTAGATCTGTGTGAGGATTGATACTTTTTATGGATGGTAACCGATTCAACAATTCCTGTGAAAGAATTTCAGCATATTCTTCCAATAACTTCTGCACTTTTAGTCGAACTTCATCTTCTTCGCTTTTTGTCCTAACTTTTGCAAGCTTAGGAATAAAGGCATAACACAATTTTTGCCCCTTTACATTTATTAAAAATTGTTTTCTTGAAACCAAATATACCTTTGGACTTTTTTTCACTTTTCCTCAATCCTTTGATGGAATCAATGTAAATTCCTATGCATCTTTCACAATGGCATAGGTGTTCATCTTGCCATCATGTACAACCCTCTTGTCATATTGCCATGGTTTTCCTAGCTAGACGTGCCAAGAATCCATGACCATAATATTACACAATACTTCATCCGTATATGCACAACTTTGAAAATATGTTAAAACATTGTTCATTACCATGATGCTCATTTTGCAACCATGAGACCTTGTATGGCCTAGGGTGTTTGATCTTCCTTAGCTTGAGCTTCCTCACCATTACTTTGGACATCAAGTTGTTGGTCCTTTTGCCCTCAACTTTGTAACACTTGTTTTTGGACTTGCATATGTTTTTCTAAATAGATTTTCCTTTGTGTGGGCTTATCCTCTTCCATTGATTTTAATAACATTTTCTTTATCATGAGAACTCTCCTAGCTTTGATTCTTTTGTATATTGGGGTGATGCTACGCTCTCTTAATTAGCTCAAGCAATGTGGTTTCTTACCTTGTTCATCCATGGTCCTACTGTGATTGTAGACACTTGAAAGCTTTGTGACTAGCCTCCCCACATCGATAGTAGGTGCTTTTCTCCTTCCTCTTCCATAGTATCCTTTTCCTCTTCTATCTTGATTAATATTCTCATTTGGGGAGATGTGGGCCTCCCTCGTATTAGTTTATTGAAATATCCCCCTTATAATTTTTACCAATTTTTCACAAATAGTTTCACTCGTTAACGTTAGATAACCAAAATAATCCAGCTGAAAGTGACCCTTCACTTTCTGATGACCTAGATCCCAGTGTGGGCAAGGTGAGAGCGTACGGTAAAAAGGGGATCGTTAGCTTGTAAAACTTAACTGTTGGAAATTACAATGGATGGCTCAGCCGATTAGAATATGATGCAAATGCAACTCGACCACTTATTCAGGGGGAGTGTATTACAAAGTAATGACATGAAAGACGACTCAGCTGATCAGCAATACGTGAAATGCAACTTGACCATTTATTCAGCGTGAGTGTAATATAAAGTACTGAAAAGTAAATGTCTGGGCGACTAGCCGACTACTTCCACTTTTTAGTGGGCAGTACAAGAAAGTAAATACTGAAAAGTAATGAACGGCGAAGCCTGTCCCGTTCACTAAAAGTGGGAATTACAAAAAGTAAATTGCAGAAAGTAGAAGAGTTGATCAGTACTACTGATTTGGCGTTACAATATGATGAACAATCTGCAAATGCAATGAGATATAGATATCCTATGATCACCAAAATGTTAGAGCATAATCTCTTAACAAGTACTTGATATCCAACATATGAAATATGGCCAAAACGACTGAAATAACAGGTCTGATATAAAATTGCAGCAAATTGAAAACTCAAACCAGCAAGTACAAATTTCACCTTTATGCTTGTAACTTCGCCAATACTTCTCCGAATATTGACTAGCACGAATATTGAGCATGTAGAACTCCTTTGTGTAGGCCTTGACATTGATCAGTCTTTGCTTCAAATTTGGTAATTGCCTTAAAAAATTCAATTGATAGTTGTTGGTAAGAATTTTTTTCCTGAAATTTGTGACCATTTGATCCCATGATCGGATCTTCTCCTCTCCTTTTCTTTGTCTATCAACTTGCACATGATCCCACCATAGGGATGCATGACCCTTTAACTTAGTGCTGGAAAATTTTACTCCACTTTGGGTCATCTATTGAGTCAAAATCAAAATACTTTTCCATTTTTGAGATACACTCTATGAGCTCCTTAGGATTCAAGCTCCCATTATAACATGACGTGTCCATCCATGGTCTCTTTCCTGTGTGTGACATAGCTTTCAATAATGGTTCACTTCCTTCTTATTCTACTACTTCATCTTCACTCACATCTTCAATAGGCAAACCACTTCTCTGTGTTGTTTGTACTTTTTAATCTAACCACCATTATTTTTACATGTTTGTTATTGCAACATTTCTCTAATGTCCCCTTCCTTGTGATCACTTGGGAAGCTAGTTTAGCCTTTATTTTTCCCGGAGGCTAAAGGTGAATTAAGGGAATTCATTTATTTCATTATTTAGTATTACTTGATGGAAAAGTGAAAGTTAAAAACGCAATATTAAGTGATTAATTAAATATTTCATAAAGTGACTTTAAGTGAAATATTAAAAGAAGACTTTATAAAGTCACTTTATATTAATTGAGCAGGAAATTAAAGTGGAAATTATAAAAGGGCGTTTGGAGGCTCATTTTGGTTTCATGCTTGGATTATTTTCTCACTTTTCATTTGTAGAGCTTTTGAAACTTCTTGGTCTTGGGGACAAGGAAACCCTAGCACACTAGTTTCGGTAGTGAAACTAATCTACCCTAGTTGGATTGTTGAGGAGGTCATTCAAATCTTCTACTGGAGTGTTATTGCAATTTTGTGAGTCTCTTTCAGAGACAAAATTGAAGAGAATCGATTATATTCAGGATTGGTGTATTGAAGGGTTTTGGAATTGGAGTTAATATTGAGCTTTTGGTTTTCTTGGTGATATTATTTACTAAGTCTTTGTGCTTGTTATCCTCAAATTCAGTTTCGTAGCCCATGTACTCTAAGCACGTACTCTAAGTCTTTGTGCTTGGTGATATTATTTACTAAGTTAGTTTCGTAGACCACGTACTCTAAGCACGCAAAACGAGGTGAATCCCAATTTGCCCTCGTGCGTGGTCCTTAGCCTCATAATGTCTTTCCGAGTGCTAACCTCCGTCAGTTTATCGAAATTCGTCTTTTTGACGAAATTGTGAAATTTAGTTTGCAAGAGTTAGAAACTTTTTTATACTTGCAAGGTCGGGGTTTTTCCCCGACCTTGGAAGTCAAAGTTGCAAAATTAAAAAGGTTGCAAGGTCGGCTTTTTTTGCCGACCTTGCAAGTTACCAAACAAATATCGGCAAATCTTTGTTTCACATGAGTGCATTTATTATGGGTTTTAATGGCTTTCAAATCGGCTGTAAAAAATGTTTTAGCTTGTTTTTCTTCCTCATTTCATTTGTCATTCTTCTTATTTCACCTTCTGCAAGTTCCTTTTAATCTTGCAAGTTTGTTTTTACACGAATCGTGCTAGATTTGGGTTGGTTTTGAATTAGGGTTTTCGTCATTTGCATTTCCTTTCAGGTATGTTTTGTTTTTATCCTTTTTCTATGCATTTGTTTTGTATTTTTATCTAGGGTTTCATTCTCGTTTCCGCTTTCATTTTCATTGAAATCGTTTCAAAGGTTTTAATTACATTGTTAGATTCCTGTTTGATTAAAAACCCTAGTCTTTGATGCGCAAACCCTATTGTCTCCCATTTTTGTTTTCCATTTTAGGGTTTGTGCATCGCGGGATTCAAGTCCTGCTATGCATGGTTTTTGTCTTGTGGTTTGGTTTATCAAACCCGCTAGGGTTTTTTGTGGGTTTGATGTATATAAACTTTGGACGAACCTGCATAGTTGCAAATTATTACCGCGTCCAAAACATGAACATTATTGGTGTTTTTTATCATGCATTCAAACAAATTAATACTTGTTTGATTGGTGATTTCCACCAATCAAAGAACGAGTTGTGAAATTCCAAAGTTGTTTGTGCCATCGGTGGTTTCCACCGATTGTGCATATGAAAGCACAAGCCCATACTTTTATGAGCGGTGTTTTTCACATACAAGTATGAACTTGTCGCCCCCTTCAAACATTAAAGTTTGAACATGTATTACCAAAGTTGCAGGGTCAGGGTTTTTACTCGACCTAGTGTGAACAAAACCCTTTTTGTTTTCACCATCGGGAATTTTTGCCAATGGTGCATACAATGTTCATTGACGCCGTTTTGCCCATATCGCAAGGTCGGGGAAATTCCCTGACCCTGCAATAGCTTGTTCAGAACATCGTTTGCCATATGTATGGTCGGGGAATTTCTTCGACTCTACAAACTTTCCAATGCCTTGTGTGTAACCGCGGTGTAAAATCCTGTATAGACACATGTCAAAATTTGACCAATGACACTTGCACAATCGACAATTTTTCGCTGATTGTGGACATAAAAACAAACTAGCAAAGCTAAAATGTATGGTCGGGGTTTTTTCCCACCTATACAACAAAAAAGCTTAATGATATGTAATGTCGTGAAAAAAGTCCGACATTGTATAAACTATAGTTCTACCCCCCTTTACTTGCATAGTCGATATTTTCTAATGATTTTGCAAAGAGCAAAGTTACTACCCTACTCGCAATGTTGTTAAAATGTTAACAACTTTGCAACCTTTTTGCAAACATCCATATCTGCTTGCAATAGCGTTATTTTTCAGCGCAGATGCATACCTAGCTCATTTTCACTTGCAACGTCGCTAAATTTTAGCGATCCTACGCATTTTTTCCAAAATTTTCCCAACACTAGGACATTTTCCCGTTTCACCAAATTGACTGCTCGCACTTCGTTTTTTGCACTCAAGCCCCAGTTTTCGCGTAGTCACTCTATTTTTCACCCTCATTGCAATTTCCAATGTGCAAATATTTTCCTAACATTGCCAAAATGCTAATCTTGTTATGCAGTTTTTTGTGCATGTTTCTCAAGAATCTCACATCTGCATTCCTGAAAAATCAATCACTTGCCAATGACGGATCTGTCTCCTAGCAAGGGGAAAGCCATGAAATACAAATATCAAGGAGTATTTCCAGCGACTGTGGTTTCGTCAAATGTCGATGAGATCAAGGACACAGAGATCGGGCATGTCGACATATTCGAGTTTTTGGAGAGGACTAAGAAACAACCTCTAGATAGTGGTATGAGGTCAATTGTTGAGAGCAACATACATCTAGTGTCCTCATTTCCAGTGGTGGCTTAGAACCCCGTGTCATGTCCCAAATTTTAACTGGGACCTATTCTCTCATCGCCAGATAATTGGTGTTTTTTCAACACCATAATAACTATATTTAAAAATAATATTAGATATGAAATTTAAACTATTAAAAAATAACATTTAAATTTATAATCTTTGGCCGACCTTCCTTGAGGTAGGTGCTAAAAATAATTTTGAGGCTGACTTCTTCTATGATGCAAATGTTCTCTATTAATATGAGTTTGTTTGGGCTAAAGTAGGATCACGATTGAGAAGAAAAGCCTGTTGCTTTGATAGGGATGAAACCCCTCGCCACTGCCTCTAGGAGAGATGAAACCCTCTGCTTGCGAGTTCGTGATTCCTATTTCCATTTGCCTATCTTTAGCCTAGCATATGCAGCGATCACACTTGCTTGGATGAGACGAAAGCCTCATTCAGGAGCGTCAAGGGTATCCAACACTGACTGGAATACGGGAGGCCATCATCAATTCGTCAACTATAGAGGAACCGTCAATCATACCTGGCCATCATTCCTAATACTGAGCCGACACATTCATTTTGGCCTATTTGCATACACAGGGAGATATTGCGGCAATACATCTGGCAAATCCGGTACAACTCTCATATGTCGGGCTAGCTGATTACTGCCACTATTTTGAACTGATTTCAAAATGCCATACTAGGATTCTCGATTGCTGTGTGATTGTTTGTTCTCTGCAATCGTATTTTTCAGCATTCTATTATATAGTGTTTTTCATTAAGATATGAGAATTTGTATATGTTGTATTGAGCATGCTCTTTGTTGCGAACATATTTGGGTTTATATATATATATATATCAGGGACATCTTTCTTGTGTTACTTTTTACCATGGTGCATAATCAGAATTGGAAGTCTAGGTTGGATATTCTCTGCTGTTGATTATAATTCAGATTGCAATATATGTATATTCATAGATCAATTATTTTTCTGTATCAACTTCATTGCTGTTATTGAGTCTTTAGTTGCTCATCTACGTTATTCGTGAGTCAATCTGCTATTGAAGTCTAACCAAATTTGGACATGAAGTGTTTGAGGTTAACAAATTGTTGTAGCTGAGCATAATCAGGGTCTAGCACCTTACAGTGGTATTAGAGCCGGTGTGTCCTACTAGCCTGCAGGTCCATTTTGATGCATCTAGATCTACTTTGGACAAGAGAAATGACATAGATTGGAGACATAGATTACCTAATTTCTTACCTAGAGTGGAGGACATAGACCCTGTCAAAGAGCTATTCCTAAAAGCACGGGAAAAGAAGAGTACACGTCTGAAGGCCCCAAAATTTTGGACCAATACCAAAGTTTGTTAGATCACACAAAGGCTTGCATTCCCCTTGATGTGTACTTAAAGTTGACGGCAATCGAGTGCCACTACCCCCACAAAAAGGGACTTTATGACTACATAAGGTGAAAGAAGAAAGAAGAAGAAGATTCAAAACTGCCAAGGAAGTGATTAAAGGGTCAGAGCCAGAAGAATCATTATTGAAATAAGAAGAGCCCAAGGACTTGGAACGTGAGCCAAACACACAAAAGGAGGAAGTCGTAGAAGTGATTGAGTCCTATTGTACCCAAAATAATTTTTTAGCTTCATTAAGGCATTTTGCTAAAAATGGATAAAACCTTGTGAATTTGTTGTCAAAAGTCAACATAAGTCAAAGTCTCTGAAAATAGCAATTGTCTATTCTTAGAAATTTTTGAACGACAAACAAAGCATGAGGTTTTTCTAGGTTTTATGTCAAGAGGATACTTGCAAAATTTTGAAAATTCTGAAATTAGGGTTTCAGGCCCCTATTTTTAGAAAAATTCTAAATCTAGGATCTTTCCAAAAATGACTCAAAATGATTTTGATAGGTTAATTCTTCGTCACGATCACACTGGTGAAGTCAAAATCACCAAAGAGTTAGTTTTACTCTAGTGGGTCTATTTCACTTTTTTTTGGGAAAAGTTAGGACCTCTGAGGTCATCAATGGCAGATGGTTTGTACCTGGTCTCGAATCTAAGTTTCAAACACACCACAAAAGAATCTATGGTGAAAGATGCTCGAAAGATGCTCAACGATGGAGGGGAATTTCAAAAGTTGAAAAATGCAAAAAATAAACTAAGTGTGGAAAAAGGACACCTTGTCACAAGGGAGATGCCTTTGCAGTGAATGTCTTCGTCAACTTTTCAATGTCTGTGCATGTGAATGTAATGTCCCCTTCTCATCAGTGATTAGCCTTGCAATTCTTCAGCCTATTCCGGAGACCCGTAGGCTAGAATGAGGAGAAATTAGGGTTTCTTGGCTTGGAGTTTTGTGGCATTTCATGTTATTTACTATTTATAGTAAATACTATTTTTGGCAGTGTGCAGTTGACTATCCTTAGTCATCCTTCCGGTTGGAGCAGTTGTTTATGTTCAGGCTTTGTCTTCAGGAAGCTTTATTTGGTGAGAATATTTGAATAAAGGCATTAATGTTTTAATTTTCAGTTGACTCCCCCCTTGGCCTAAGGTTATAACTTGAAAGTTGTTTTTAAAAAGGGGTCATGAAGGGTATGGTCACATTATAAGAGATATTAATATTTACTTTGAACTATATGCCTTGGGAAAAGTGGACGCCACTTTAATAAGTGGGAGTTTTAAAATAAAGTGAAATTCATAATTTGCAAAAAGGATGCCATCTTGAGAAGTTGATTGTTTTTTGCAAATTTGAAAAGACTCCTATGTCTTTTGGTGTGCTTTCTCAGGAATCTGAAGAGTTTTGTAAGTTTCTATTTAATGAAGGTTTTTGCTCCAGCTTTGTATCCATTCATGTTATCATACTGTTATGTTGTCGGAATGACATTTGAACTCTTGCTTCGAGGATGCTACCTCCTAGCCATTATCCAATTTCATGTTTGAAATACAACACCTGGTTGGACTTTGTTGCTTCTCTTCCAGACTAGCAGATTTGTGCTCATAGTTGAAGTTTTGATGAATTTTCTAATTTTTGAAGTTGCTGATGCATCTACAGCTGAAAGCGAATTCTGTTAGCAGCTCTTGGAATAAAATTTATTTGGTTCTGGGTACTTTTGCATTGCAATTGTTTGACAAGGGCGCCCCTTTCCTCCAAGTTTGGGATTTTAATTTGAAGTCTCCAATTTTTAAAGTAAAAATCGCCCCTTCTCAAGGCCGTACCTTTCAGCTTGCATTGGGAATTGTGTCAGAAAATAAAGAACAAGATTTGTCGCTGTTTCTTCATTCTAGCTTGGTCGCCTAGCTTCCAGAATTCCATTGCACTTGATCTCATTCGATTTGGAGGTGAAATGAGTGAGTTATGAATATTTCATTGGATTTCATAGTTGCAGATTGACATTTCCAGTTTACTGTTTTTTGTATCAGACTTTAGAAGTTCTGATTTCTGATTCATTATCAGCTGTTAGAGAGATAAATAATTGTATGAAATCATCTATTACTCATGTGTTTGAAGACTATTGTAACTACATTTAGTTTGCAACTTTATTTTCATTTGTACAACCGGTAAAAATGTAGTAACCGCTCCAGCCTTAATTGCTGCAATTAATTCTTCTTCTTCTCACATAAGTACCCCTGGATGGTTTACCGCCAGTGTGGATAATTTGATTGTAACTCTCTTGTACCCACTTCCATAGTGGTGAATCCCCACAATTCTGTGGATGCCCGCCGCAACAGATGAATTAGTTTGTAATAGCTCATGGCTGGTTATCCGCCTATCAATTTCTAGCTTTCAATTTAACACTCTGTCATATGTTAGCACCTCGCCCTCAGTGGGATCTTGAGTGCACATTCTTGACGTTGAGTAGTTTCTTTCAAGTACTTTCATTTAGCTCCTCCGCCATATGACAACACCTATCCCTCATTGGGATTGAGTGTGCATTCTTGGTGTGAGTTCATTTCAAGTTTGGTTTTCTATTTGGAGCTAACGCTAATCAAGTTGGCTAAGTGCTGGTTATGTTGTGTTAATTCATCGAAAAAATTGGTTAGCATATTTTAGTGGTATCAGAGCAGAAGACCCTGCCATCCTATGGCAGTTTGCAGTTGGTTATCTGATGAGCGAAAGAGACACTAGGCTATACACTAGAAGTCAGGCTAGAATTCCGCATCAGTTTCCGTCTATTCCAGAGGCAGAGACTTTCTTAGGAGTCTTAAGAGATCTTGGCAAAACAGTGGAAGGTTCAGAAAAGTCAGTGGAAAAAGTTCAACACACAGTTAAAATAATGTCAGACAGTGTTAGGCAAGCAAATGAAGACAGGGACAGAGTTGAGAAGAAGTTTGATGGGATGATAGACATGATGTCCCGTCTATTGTCCAAGTTGGATCAGCAAGCAGCTCATAATGTTCTTTAGCCCCAAAATAATCCAATTGGTGAAAGCAGTGGAGTTAATGGAAAATCTAATAATGGCAGTCCTGAGGTGAATAAAGGAGATAGAATTGTGGGTCAACATGTGCAATTCCTAGTGGGTCATCCTCTAGACCCCTTTTTCCCGTCTTCACGACAATAGAAGAGCAACAACCAGTTGAAG
>VDFB02139350.1:0-13889 GCA_007258455.2 Sequoia sempervirens | reverse complement strand
ATTGATTTTGGTGAGTTTTTCCTAAAAGGGTTTCTCCACGTGATATGTTGTGTCACTTCTATCTCCTTTGTCTCATTCTTTCTACAATCTTTTGTCTCTTTCTTGCCAATTGGTAAAATTGATCTAAAATGCATTAATCATACACAAAGAATTCAGACAAAGTACACTTAATTCAACCTACAAAGAACATAAAGCCATAAGTTTTAAGCCACAATTCCACCTCTTCATTTTCAACATTTGCACGTGAGCTACTTTGCTGTGGCTAGAGTTTGGGATGCCTTTCTCTTAAAATTTTAAAGGTTTTTTTGCTATAGTGGGAGCTTTTTCTATTGTCTTATTATAGATTTGTAAATGAAGTGTGTTTTATCTTCTTGGTTTAGATATTATGGTTTTCTTGACCTTTTGGGGGTTGTGTAGTTTTGTACTGTAGAAAAAAAGGAAACTTTCTTGATTTGGGGAATAATTGATGATAAACTGGACTTAATGAGGCCTTGATTTGGTGTTGTGAGGTGTTTTCACATCCACACTAGGTCTTGGACCCTTTCAAATGCATTTAATGATGTCTTGTGAAGGTGTTGTGAAGTATTGTAACACATTTCTACACTTTTCTAGACTCTTCTCATTATAATTCATCTTAAAATACCCTTTTATCCCTTATCAAGTCCTATTTTAAAGTGTTGTAAGGTCTTGTAACAAGATTTCATGCTTTTCTAGGATTGTTATCACTATTTACACCTTTCTTATGCTTTATTTGACCCCTTTATGTACTCATAAGACTTAATTAAGTTTATTTTTTAATGTAAACCCGACAAACAACATTAAATGCAACTTAATTCCTAGCACACACTTACAAGCCTAGAGTGGGACCCATTCGCCATGGGTGGCGAATGAGTCCCTCTTGGCTCCAAATTCAAAATAATTCAAAATTTATTTCAAGTTTTTATTCAAAAATATCTTATGTCAACCTATGGTGTTGTATTATTGGGTAATTAGGGCATAAGTGTGTATAAATAAGTGTTTTTTTATCCATTTGAGGCCCCCATTATCTCATAACTCATTCACACATCTCTTATCATTTATCCATCATCTATCTTCTCTATCAAGTCAAGCAAGTTAGGGTTTTTACATTCTAAGTCATCGAGAAAGCTTCCAAAGACATTCAAGGGCAGATTCTTCATGTTTTATTGTAGACATTCAATATCAATCATCATGGAAAGGTAATAACTCCATTATATTGCATGTTTCATTACATTCTTTCATCATTTTGGTTTAATTTCCTAAAAGGGGTTTGACCAAGGCAAACCCCCATACCCTAACATCCAACATTTATCTTTCTTGTCTTGTGTATTTGCAGATTTAGACATCTTTGAGGCTTAGAAATCATTGAAGATCAAGTTGTAAAGTTGTTCAAGTCATCTCTTCATTGGATAAGGAAAAACATCAAGAAAAAGTCATTTTCAGGCCTAAATCTGATAGTTTCAGAATCTGACACCTGGAGAAGCAGAAAGTGCAAACCGAAGGCTCCTGTTTCCACCTTTGAATATTCAAAAATTCAAAAGTGGACAAATTCTCCATGGGTGGAAAATGAGTCCCACTTCCAGGCCAGTTTTTAGTTTTTGCATTTTCAGACACCCATTTGTCTGAAATGGGCTCTGCAATAGTTTTATAGAATTGCGACTGATTCACCTAGAATGGTGAATGAGTCCCACCAGGCCTAAAAATCAAGATCAGCAACATTTCATAAGTCAATTCCAATCTCCATCCATATATCTCAGGTGCACACTTTCAATTTTATCCATTTCTGTTGCAGTTTACTATTTGTTTCTAGGTGTTTTTGCATTACATGATGTGCATTCAAACAAGTTGCATTTCAATAGTTTTACATTCTTAATAAATCAATTTTATTCATTAGTTGCATCTAGATCATTACATTTAGACATAATTTCATCATACATCCCTTAATTTGAGTGAACCACTTAGATTTTTGTGGTGTGGGATCTATCTCTTTCCTTTAGGTTGAAGACCCTAATTAAGCAAAGAGACATAGCATTCCATACACTTTAAAATCTTTAGTTCACGTTTATAGCAGATTCTTTGATTGAGTTGAGGCCATGGATAATCTTCATTTAGGAGATGGTTATCATGATGTTATGGATAGCTCGGTTGCATGTTTCAGTGGGAGCTTTTGACAATGATGGTTTGATGTTTATCTTGTTGACATGTATAGCTTAGTATCACAGTTCAGTGGGAGCTTTGGTAGGATATGGTTATCAAGTCATGTCATTTGAAGAGGTTTTAACATCTTGTTTCATGGAGGACCCTTAGATTCTTTGGTAAAGGTGTTATTGTTCTTCCTTTGGAGAGGATGTAGTTCTCTTTGGTTTTGAGTATTAATCATTTGCTTGGAGCTTCATGATTATGTAGATTGCATTTGAAGTTAGCATGGATTGATTGGTGGGTGATCATGGATACTAGAGAGACTTGGGTTGGGCTGAATAATTCTTATGTTAAGAGATATGTGTTGGAATGGTTACTTGTTATAAAAAAAAATTCAACAGTAAAGACCGAGGAGCCTACACCTAGAAATGGATGTGAATCCATCATAGACCTAATGACAAGGTTGTATTTATTGAAAGCCTATATTTCTTGGTGTTGTACATGCATAGGACAATCTTGTATCCCACTCTTGGTCTACTCAGCAAGTAAAATGATCTAAGAGGTGTTGTCCGCCTGATTATTAGATGCATTATTTATATGTATCTTATCTTCTCTTATGAATTAGTCTTGAAAATTGAGTTATGGGGGATTATTGAGAAGTAGATGCATGATTTTATGTATTTCCATTTTTCTCCTTGCAAACTTGAACTTGAATTAGTTCTGAGGATTTGGGTAGGAGAGATACAGGAGATAGTTAGTGGCTTTGGGCATATTCCCTTTTGTTGTGGTAATGTTTGGCTAAGTTTGATCTACTTTTTGTGAGAGATTTGCATCTAAGTGTTGTCATGTTTCATTATAAGTTGAATGGTTAGATGTTGATATCCTTTCAGTTTGGGAGTGTTGAAGGAGATCTTACTTTACATAGTTTGGCAAATGTTAGTGTGGTATAAGAACATGGTTTGATTTGCAGGTTCTCTCTTTGTGGGAATATTGTCTTCTTGTTGAAGGTTCTTGTGTTAAGAGATGTATTTTGCATATCATTGTTTGCTTCTTTGACACTATGATAGAGAAGTTAGCCACATCCTCTATGTGAAGTGCTATAGGAGGACTTTTTAATGTTGTGATCTTGTTTTCAAATTTGACATTACCTATGCAGTGGGAGTTCCAAAAGGTATATGTGTTCTATATGAGAGGGGCACCTCTCTTGGACCGGTTACACTTTACTACAGTGAGTTACTTCAGAGGTTTTTTATCACATGTCTATGTGTGTTGTTGCAGACTTGGTTTGGAAATAGGTATCTTTTTTTCAACTAATACCTTGATCCTATGTTTGATCACACTTGAGTTTTTGTAAGGTTCATAGTGTTTCTCCTTTTTCATATATTCCCTTCTTTACAAAACAATTATGGATGTCTCTATGTCCCTTTTCTCATCCCACATCCAAATCCCTCATTCCTCCACCTCTCCCTCTCTATATACTTTTGCAATTATTCTAAACTTTTACTTGGTTTTCAAAATGTCTAGAAGTTCTTCAATTTACTACACAAGGAACATGCAAGTTCCTTGAAGAGGTTTCAATACTTTTTTTTTTACTTCTAACAATGGTTTTATAACAATTATTATCTCTAAACAAGACTCTCCAGACCACATTGGTGCCCAGCATTTTTTTTATAATTAGGTGAAGTCCCTGAACAAGGCTTTCTGGAAAAGATGTCAACAATTTAATCAATATTTAAAAATTGATGGATGTATTGACATATAAATTAGAACAAGGAAATCTTGGTGGAGTTTCTCGTGCAACCAAAATTTGTTTTCTCCTAAATTATTGACATTTAGTGGATTCTAGTAAACTTTGTAGAAAAAAAAAGATACCTAAATGGAAAAAAGGATAATGTTGTGGAATTTTCTTAGAATATTAGAAATTTCTCCCCATCCTTATTTATCATCTATTACCATATCATTTATTTACATTCTTCCATTGTCCCCTTTTACAATCTTTTATGATCCATCACTTGATACCATCTTTATCATATCCTCATCCCATTCTTTGATCCTTTCTCACTCCCAATCTCTATAAATCAACAATTCCCTATTCTCTCCATCCCTGCAAACATTTGATGTGGATGTGGAGATTGGTTTCATATCCACATCCCATGTCTATCTACAACAAATTTTCCCATCAAGTTCTACTCTTCCTCTCATTCAAATTCCTAATGCTCACCCAAATATATATTGTTCCTTCTTACCTCTAGACCTTCCTTACATTCTTTCACTTCTTCCACTTCTCCTTGTTTGTAAGATTCCCTATCATGTATAGATGTTTGTACCCCTTCCAAATATATTTCTTTACATCCACTTCCACCCTCAATTCTCACAAAGCATTCCAAATCCTTTTTTAACTAATCATTTTTCTCCTTTTACAAATTTCATCTTGATTTTTGTATATTTTTCTTCTCACTTAGACATCTTGGACCCTGATATCCTATCCTACATCCATTTTTTTTCCCTGCTTTTCATTTTTTTCTCTTGCCCATTTTATAAATTTTAAAAGTGTATTTGGACCTCTCTTCTAAAGTCTATTCCCAAAGTAATGCTCTACATAAAAATCCCACATCCTCTTCTCATATTTAGATGACTATCAAATTCTCACAAACTTCCAAAGGTGTAAAAGAATAGAAAAAGTACATGTTCCAATGAATACAACATGTCACCTAGAGATTGTGCATTCAATGTATAATCATTGAAAGATGGTCTCTCCTTTCTCGTGCATAAATGGAATAGGTTAAGTGTTAAGTTATGTGTTTCTCCTAAAATTGCAATATAGATCAAAATAGTATTATATCTTCCTCTTGTTTAGCCCATACTAGAATGGAACTCTTAATTTTTATGCATCCAATTTGTAGAGAGGAACAAAAATGAGTTACACCATGATAATGAACAATAAAAAAATTAAGGGTTTCTTGTAGCTATTATTTGTTGGAACACATTTGTTGTTGTGTCAAAAGATCAACCTATTAATGCCCGATACAAACACCAAAGACAAACAAATCCATGGGAGGCGATTATTCCATGTCTCGAATTAGAAGGGAGACATTGGTGATTAGTCCAACAATCCCCCCTTAGCATCACCCAAGGGGATTCAAAACCATGACCACAACTCTGATACCATTTATTGGAACACATTTACTATTGTGCCAAAAGATCAACCTGTTAATGCCTAATACAAACGCCAGACAAAAACAGATCCACAGGATCAACGGTTAGTCTATTTCCTAAATCTGAAGGGAGACACTGGCGATTAGTCCAACAATATTTTCCCACACTAACCACTTATAGAATCCAAGTTTTTTTACATCATATAAGAGGATATGCTAGTGAAGGAGAAAGGATAAATCCTATGTGCATTAAGTAATTTTAAAAGAAAAATGGTTGCTTTCCACCTTTTACAATAGGTTTTTACATGTGGGGTTTATTTGTAATAGAATTTTCAAGGAAATTTCCTCCATTCCCACTCTATAATGATGATAGAATAAGGAGCTCAAATATTCCATGAGAATATGCCATTTGTAGTTACAAATTAAGGGCCCAGATGGTGCCATGTTTCTACAGTTACTTCCATCTTCTTTGTGCTTCTTGTATATACTAGTTTGTTGGGAATTTGTAAGGTAACTTCTATTGCCACTCCATTTTCTTATGCATTTTTTCTCTTTTTTTTCCCTTGTGTTGTAATTGCTTTGTGTTACTTTTAAGCTCACCTTTTATAACTAATCTAACATAGTATATGTGGGTTTTTCATAGGCCAATTTTTTGCTTAAATTATTGCCCTATGTCATCCCCTACATGTTCACTATGTGTCCAAGATTGTAAATTTTCTAAGGATTCTAAGTGTTGGGAGTATTTAGGCCATTTTCATATATTCTATACGTTGTGAGAGTTGTAGACTTTCAAGGTTGTCCATCCCAGTATGTCATCCTTTCCATCTCCACTTTCCTTTTTTTTATCAATTCATTGGCCTTCATTCTCACAACATACCCTCCCCCACTCGATCCCAACAAAACAATCTAAGTCATTATAATAATAAAAAAAGTTACAAGTGTGGATTTTGTCAATATTTTGGCCCTATCAAGGGATTCTCATGTCAATCATCCAAACTCTAAATTATTTTAATTCCTTAGAATACTTTCTATCACCAAAGTGTTAGACTTTTTCCTCCATTCATACCACTCGCATTGCATTCCCAATCTCTAACCTCTAATAGTTTATTATTGAAGAACTTGAGTCCTTTTGCAATTGACTTTTAAACTAGGTCATGCTTTCATCCCTTTCCTAAATCCCCTAAGTTCATTTCAAACGTAAAAAAAATTAAGTTTTCTTTGTCGAATTTTTCAAACTTCCTTTCATCTTGACATCTCTCCTAAGGTATGCCCAGCTCTTGAACCCCACTCATCCTTTCATTCACTTCTTTGAAGTTAAAATTTCACCCATCTTCGCACGAGTGTGGCTTCCTTTGTATTTTTAAACCCTAAACCCCAACAAATCTTGAAAGGTCATCCCAAGTCTACAATGTGATGGGAAGTTAAAAGAATTATTAAATGCAATAAAATTTGGAGGTTCAAGAACCTATTAAACCTTTGACAAGGTTCAAAGCAATGTAAAAGCTCTGACTTGAAGATAGTGTGCAAGTGGGTGTTGGTGAGTTCACAATTTCTTGAGCTTATTGACATGGTTCTAGTAAGGCCCAAAATGTTGACAAAATAAAATAAAGAAATAAAAATGAGAAAGTGGCTAAGTTTTAAATGTCACAAGATTTGTGGGTTCATAAACCATATAAAAGTGCAACATGGTTCAAAATTTTCCATTCTAATGATAATAAAACATGGTTCATGAAAGGCCAAAAGCTCTAACATAGCAGGTAAAGGGAAAATAAAATAAGTATTTTAATTGCAAAAAGGGCACTAGTGACCTATAGCACTTGGAAACCCATGGAGTTTTCTCCCACATACCACCAGTGTATCCTAGGCTTCCATTAATGACTTGAGTGATATGGTGACCCTCTAGATCAAGTATTTTCTACTAGGAACTAATATTCATAATAAAGGCACATATTCACAGGTGTTCTTAGAAATAAAATCCCCAAAATTTTGACTATATTTTTAATGTAGAAGGTGAAGTTCAACTAGTATTCTAACAAATTCATAGGTTTTATTTCAGCTTGCACTTCAGAAAAAATGACACCATAAATGTAGATGATATTTGTGTCAAAGAAAAACATTCACACATTTTCAAGTGCATCAAGCAGCGTAATTTTTTGTGTGATTTAGGGAAAATAACACCTAATGAGTATGGTTTTTCTTTGTGTTGTGCTATCTATGAGTATGATTTATTTATTTCATATCTCATGTTTATCTTGTAGAGGTATTGAGAATAAAAAGGGGTTTTCATTTTGAGGGAGAAAAAAGGAGGAAAACGAATAATTGTAGGGAAGAAAATAGAAAACATTGCAAACCCTAAGGTTTAATTATAATTTTGGGGATCATGATTTTTTCACTGTACATTATTGTGGGCTTGTGTAAAACACATAATAGAATTCCTATAAACTCTAAAAAAATAATATAACTAGCAGATCCAATATTGTTGGATTATCTCTTGAAATATTTGTGGATATTCCCTTGATGATTTTTTATTACTTGGTCATCCAAAAGGTCATAAAATCATTCCAAATCCTTCGTAATTTATCTACATTTAAACATCAATAAAGGAATATGCAAGTTTATTACTATATTATCAAGTAGACTCATAATGCTTTTTAATTTATGTGTTCATTCATTTTCATATATAGAACTTAGTTTATGTGTATACCTGAATGAATATGATCTTCAATATAGCTTGATTAAGGTGTCACATTTTTTTATGGAAGCCCCCCTTTATCTAACAAAATCAAAAGTGAAGGAGGTCCTACCCACCTCAATAATTGGTCTTCATTTTCCCAATTTGAATATAGGTTTTGTGGTATTCTTCTCATGTTTAACATCCCTCACACTAGGGAAATTATTTAACCTTAGGGATAAATTGGGCTTACAACTTGGAGCACCAAAAGGTTGATCTAGATGTCCACACTTTCAAGCAGGGTTTGAATTGTCAAGGCTAATCTAGGTCATGTTGTAAACTTACATTATGTTTGGTATCTAATTAATGTAGAACAACCTTGCTTGTGTCAAATTTCTCTAATGGCTTTGTAATTCCTTTCAAAAAATCAATATAAGACATACTTCTATTTTCATTTTACATGAATTCACATATTTTGTTCTTTGTATCAGATCTTTGTTAGTTTTCATTTAAAGAGTGTAGTAAAATTATTCCTTATATGCCTAAGTAGAAACTTTTTCAATACTAATATGTGGGGAATTTAAATTTGTTGTGGATAACTAAGAATGGGTGTATTTTTTAGAATGGGAGGTGAATTGATGGTCTAAGTTCTATAAGACAGGGCCAAGTACATTAGGCTTAGCTAAATATTATGACTTACTTTGCCATTGTGGCTTTCAGTCAATATCTAATTTTATTGTTATGAGAATAGGCATTGATCTAGTATTTGAAGGTGATTTGTACATATTGAAAATGAAAAATATTGTTTTTTTTATAAATTACTTATGATTTTATATCCTTCAATTATATAAAATCTTGTGCTATGAAATTTTGTAAAATCCTTTATGAACTTGTTAATGAAAACCATTAGAGAATTTGTCTATGATGTCTTTTCTTGGGTTAATGATGTTTTGAGGGACCATAAATTATTGTATTTATAGGGATTATATTAACCAATTCCTTGTGATGTATCATATAATCCAACTACAACAAATAGATATTTGTGACTTGCAAGTGTAGGAAACCTTCATAAAGAAGTATTATCATGGCTAGTTTCAAATATTTATTTATGTATAGAATCATGTTTTCTATGCAATCTACTAGCTTGTATTATCTTTTAAAGATCTCTAGAAACACCCTCCCGAGCTTGGTAGGGCTCAAAGTGTAGAAGAGGCTTATCCACCTTTTATTCATTGGCCTTTTCTATCCCTTGATTAGAGCATAGTTTTTCTCCCTTTGTTTAGACTAATATAGTCCCCCCTATCTGGATATTGTGGTAAGTACCTTAGAATTGGGGTTGTTATATAACCAACACACTTGAATCCTTCTTATTAGATTTTTCGCATGAAAAGTTGATCTGAAAATGAGAGAACACATAGATTGGGGTTTGTAAATCTTTTTTCTATTTAAAAAAATGTCATTCCTTTCATGGTTTATTTTTACACAATAAAAGTAAAATTTTATTATTGTAATCAAACATCGTGATTAGTTGACATATTACATGTGGCAATTAGTGGGATGTCTATGTTGAGTACCCCAAATGTTGAGGTTTCAAGAAAGTAACTATGCAATATAATGTATTTTAGATTGTATGATCAAGCATAACTTCGAATAATAAAATAAATAGAAAAGACGAGAACACATCAAATAATAGATACACAAATATTAGAAGAGATTCTATAAACCCCGCCTCCATATAAAGTGATCAAAACAAACTTTGTGCAAGATAAAAATAACCATTACCTTGCACTTTGAGTTGTATTAAATACAAATTGTATAACCAAAAAAAAAAAATCTCTTAAACTAGTGCTAGTTTAATTGATATTTTAAGAAAAATTTAACAATAATAGTTTATTACCCATAAAATTAGTTGTCGATCTAAAATATCCAAAGAAAAGACGAATAAAGATTAGAAAATATATAAATTTATCTAAAGCATTTAACGTACTCCGAGGACGATCGTGTCATAAGCTCGATTAAAAGCTTTATGGCAATCACTAAAGTATCACGTACCTCTTTAACCTTTTCTTTTTCCTCCAAATTATGCAACTCAAGCAAAAGTCGAGATAGCCTAATATTTACAAAGAAAAAGTTCCATTGAAGTACCATTGTTACTCAAGATTGAAAATGTAGTACAGTGATCTGTACGGTACACTGACGTAACCAAGATACAAAGAAATCTTGTAACAGAGTTCATCACAGAACAAGGAAATCAATCATGAAGTATTTCAATTCTCATTTCATTTTGAAAAAATCACGAATACAATCTATAACCAGAAGTGGAGTACTACGACTCCACAAATAAATGGGGCAAATCAAAGAAAAAGTTATAATAAAGAATATGGGACAATAAATACTGATTGATCTGTTGAATTTTTTCCTACTGTAGAAAAAACAGAGGCACTTAGACACCCCTGTTGAGCATATTCTGGTGCCGCTTGAAAGAACTCTGCTTCTGAAATCGCATCTGGGCATGAAACCTTTTGATAAAAATGTCAGCCAGATCATCAATTTCATCTTCAAGCTCGGCCAAATCAGTACAGGTAGAAAGTCGGCCATCAAGCATAGAAGAAACAGAGTTTCATGGGGACTCAAACAGAGTATGAGAGAGATAATCAAGCTCAGACTGCTCATACTTTTGTTCAGCAGCAGAAGGAACATAAACAGCCAGCGCCATATTATCATTGTTCTCCTCTCTCTCAGCATGAAACAAAGCATTCATCTTATGACAAATTACCTTGAAAACCTTCTTGTTCTTGACAAGCCCAAGAACAACCAGTTTTGCCTTCACTGCATTAGCTGCTTTGTCTTTCAGAGCATTCGACTTAGTTTTCACAACACCTCTCACTACAGACCAAACTTGCTTAACAAAATTTGCAGAAGCCTCCATCTTCATAATTCTTGCTAGAGGTATTGAGAATAAAAAAGGGATTTCATTTTGAGAAAGAAAAAACGAGGAAAAAGAATAGTTGTAGGGAAGAAAATAGAAAACATTGCAAACCCTAGGGTTTAATTTATAATTCTAGGGATCGTGATTTTTTCATTGTACATTATTGTGGGCTTGTGTAAAACATGTAATAGAACTGCTATGAACTCTAAAAAAACAATATAACTAGCAGATCCAATATTGTTGGATTATCTCTAGAAATATTTTTGGATATTAATTTGACGATTTTTTATTAATTGGTCAACCAAAAGGTCATAAAATCGTTCCCAATCCTTTGTAATGTATCTAGATTAAACATCAATAAAGGAATATGCAAGTTTATTACTTTATTATCAAATAGACTCTTCTAATGTTTTTCAACTTATGTGTTCATTCATTATATATATAACTTAGTTTATGTGTGTACCTGAATGAATATGATCTTTGGGTATAGCTTGATTAATGTGTCTCGTTATTTTTAGTTGTTGCATGTTTCACATAAATACAATATTCAATTTGTTTCTCATTACATCTAAACACAATAAAATAAACTAAATATTATCAATTGTATTGTTATTCCCAACTTCCATGCATGTGAGTGTCTAGAATAGTAATAAGCATTATCATATCCAATCCTTGAACACTCTACCTAGTTATCCCTTGTTTGCTATATAAAGGTGTAACTTTACATATTCAAACCAACACATAGATATGTTGTGACAACCTATATAGGAGCATAGAGTGTAGTGGGTATGGTTTGTAGCAAGGTAATTTTTTAGTCTCATTAGTATTATAACTCAACACCATAGGGAAGCCCCCCTTGGTCTTACAAAATCAAAAGTGAAAGAGGTCCTACCCACCTCAATAATTTGTCCTCATTTTCTCAACTTGAATATAGGTTTTGTGTTATTCTTCTCATGTTTAACATCCCTCACACTATAGAAATTATTTAACCTTAGGGATTTTGGGCTTACAACTTAGATCACCAATAGGTTGATCTATGTCCATACTTTCAAGCAAGGTTTGAAGTGCCAAGGCTAATCTGGGTCATTTTGTAAACTTACATTATGTTTGGTATCTAATTAATGTAGAACAACCTTGCTTGTGTCAAATTTCTCTAATGACTTTGTAATTCATTTCAACAAATCAATATAAGACATAATTCTATTTTCATTTTACATAAATTCACATTTGTTGTTCATTGTATTAGATCTTACTTAGTTTTCATTTAAGGAGCGTAGAAAATTATTCTACTTATATGCCTAAGTATAAACTTTTTCAATACTAATATGCGGGGCATTTAAATTTGGTGTGGATAACTAAGAATGGGTGTATTTTTTAGAATGGGAGGGAAATTCATGGTCTAAGTTCTATAAGGTGGGGCCAAGTACATTAGGCTTAGCTAAATATTATGGCTTACTTTGCTATTGTGGTTTTTAGTCCATATGTGATTTTATTGTTATAAGAATAGACATTGATCTAGTATTTGAAGGTGATTTTGCACATCTTGAAAATGAAAAATAATGTTTCTTGTGTTGATAAATTACTTATAATTTAATATCCTTCCATTATGCACAATCTAGTGTTATGAAATTTTATAAAGTCCTTTAGGAACTTGTAGTTGATGAAAACCATTAGAGAATTTGTGTGTGATGTCTTTTCTTGGGTTAATGATGTTGTGAGTGACCATAAATTACTATATTTATAGGAATTATTATCCAATTTAGTTGTGATGTATCATATAATCCAACTACCAAAAATAGAGATTTGTGACTTGCAAGTGTAGGATACCTACATAAAGAAGTATTGTCATGGCTAGTTTCAAAGATTTATTTATGTATAGAATCATGTTTTCTATGTAGTCTATTAGCTTGTATTATCTTTTAAAGATCTCTAGAAACACCCTCCCGAGCTTGGTAGGGCTCAAAGTGTAGAAGAGGCTCATCCACCTTTTATTCATTGGTCATATCTATCACTTGATTAGAGCATAGTTTTTCTCCCTTTGTATAGACTAATATAGTCCCCCCTATCTGGATATTGTGGTAAGTGCCTTAGAATTGGGGTTGTTATATAACCAACACACTTGAATCCTTCTTTTTAGATTTTTCCTATGGAAACTTGATATTAAAATGAGAGAGCACATAGATTGGGGTTTGTAAAAAAAAGAAATGTCTTTCCGTTGATGGTTTATTTTTACTCACTAAAAGAAATTTTATTACATCATAATCAAATGTGATGATTAGTTGGCATATTAGATGTGGCAGTTAGTGGGATGTCTATCTTGGTTACCCAAATGTTGAACATAAGGTTTCAAGAAAGTAACTATACAATATAAATACAATATAATGTGTTTTAGATTGTGTGATCAAACATAACTTCGAATAGTAGAGTTAATAGAAAAAACAAGAACACATCAAATGATAGATACACAGAGATTAGAAAAGATTAAGTAAACCCCACCTCCACATAAATTGTCAAAATAAACTTTGTAGAAGATAAAAATAACCATTACCATAGACTTTGTATTAAATGCAAGGTGTCTCTTAAACTAGAGTTAGTTTAAAGGATACTTTAAGAAAAGTTTAACAAAAATAGTACTAATAAGGATTACAAAGGATATAAACGTGTCATAAGCTTGATTAAAAGCTTATGGCAGTCACTAAAGTATCACGTACCTCTTTAACCTTTCTATTTTTTCCTCCAAATTATGCAACCCAAAAGCAAAAGTCGAGATAGTGAATTATAATATTTACAAAGTTTCAATGAAACATCATTGTTACACAAGATCGAATATGTGAATTACATTATTAGCTATATAGCAATAATTTACACTGAGCTAACCAATATACAAAGAAATTTTATCACAGTGTTTATCACAGAACAAGGAAATCAATCATGAAGTATTTTCAATTCTCATTTCATTTTATACAAATTATAACCA